>JARK01001717.1:0-15965 GCA_000688135.1 Ancylostoma ceylanicum | reverse complement strand
GAAACCTCACTCCCGCCCCCTTCTCCTTTTTTGCTCATTCCCATTCAACCTCCTCTTAATAATTTGACAGCACGCGTTTGACCCTGAATGAGCCTTTCAAATCCAACGAGAGTGAGGTTTCGACTCGAGTCATAGCTGATGCAGTAGAAGCTTCACGGTGACTTCTCACATTTGTCTTATTCCTTTTGAATCTGTAACTGTTGTACTTCAACGGCCCCACTACTGTCCCAGACTCCAAAAATGTATTAGTTGGAAAACTTTCATGCAGGGGTGCATGGGGGTGTTCATCACAGATACAGTGCGCGTCAAAACTTTACGCCCACCCTAGAAATTCGCCTTTTCGGACGAGGATCAAAATTTCCCGAAATGTAGAGTTCACTATCGTTTTCGGCGTGATTGGAAGCCCCCATAAACTCTTGCTAGATCTTTTCTTAGTGATCCTCTAGTTTTTTATTCGTTTTTGAAGGAAAAGCGTGGCGGTTCAAAACTTTACGCCCACCCTTGGAAAGGCTTTTTTTATCGTAGTAAAGCTAGGTGATGCCTGTGAATTAGCATTTCTTAGGTTCTGCCTTGCTGAGTACTACTCCAAATAGTCGATTCCTCATAGCGCTGACAAAGTTGTTCATGGCTGTCGCGAAGTTACATGCAGAGCAAGAGAAAATTGTTTCCTTGAGGTTCTGTAGGTGGTGTGATTGGTGTCTACTGCCATGAATCCCATCAGCAATTATGTCATCTGAGTTCCTCATTGTATCTAAATTAGAAAAACAGGCGTGCTAGCTCATAGGGGTGACATTGAGAGGTTGCGAGTTAGACGTGAAGGGTGCCCCAAGTAATGATCCTGGCGGAAAATGAAGTGGTGCACGCTGTGTCAAGAGAAATATGATCACAAATGCCCTTGTAGAGCACTGCTATAAGTTGATGAGCTTATCTGAATCCCACCTCAGCAATCCTGAAGTCAGAGGTCTGTCCTGATCACCGAAATTCAACCACCAAATTTGCGGCAGAAAAGAGACCTCCCACTTCTCCCATGAATCTCTACAGTAATGCAGAATTCAGTCAGGAAAATCGTGGTCTGACTTCAACGCTCACCAAGGACACATCGTTAGATGATATTATTGAACTCCTGCATGTTAGCAAACACTACAAAAACAACGAGATCCAAGCCCACATGCTGTTCATGTTGTATCTGACAAAATCACTCAACTCCAAGGGTGGTGTGGCGTGGCCCGGAGAACTTGCCTTGTATTCTTGCCTCAAAAGTCCTTAAGCGCTGATATGCGTAAGGACTGGTCGATTTGGAAACAGACAGCGAGAATTTGGTGCCGATTTTCTCGGCCGACGTTGTGGAGGAGGAGGACCAGACGGGTGATACGGCGGTAGTGTCGGCCTTGAAATGTCTTCAAGTGTCTCCTTTTCTGTTTGTATTCGTTACAGTTGCTCATGGAAATACCGCATAAGCGTCTGCGCTCACTCAGGTGCTTTAGAAAATTTTGTTTTGTTCACACTTGCTCAGTGATGGGCTTGCTCAGTCAGCGACTGACAAAACACCCTAAGCATTGATTTTAAATGCTCCATAGGGTTTTCTACGGTCTTTGTGAACGCTACTACATCAGACTGCATCATTTGTCAGTTTGTTAGCAACACCTTTCCTGGGTAATTACGTTTATCAAGGGTGGGCGTAAAGTTTTGAACCGCCGCGTTTTTCCCTCAAAAACGAGTAAAAAGTTAGAGGATCGCTAAGAAAACACCTAGCAGACGTGTACGGGGGTTTTCAAGCACGCCGAAAACGATAATGAACTCCATTCCTCGGGAAATTTTGATCCTCTTCCGAAACGGCGAATTTCTAGGGTGGGCGTAAAGTTTTGACGCGCACTGTATCACACTAGTTTAGCATGGTAGTATCGATTTATTGGTTTCATCGATTCTGTTCCAGTATCGACCTTCCTCCCTCTCACATAGGTCTGAAAACTTGTTTACTGATTCTTTGGAGGTGCTAGATACAAAAGCAGTAAACGCTTCGCAAGAAAAGGTCGATTTGTTGGTGAAAGCTTCGAGAACGTCCGGAATTGTATCGCTCCACATGAGTAAATCTGAAGGAAACCAATGAAATTGATGATATAGTGCGAAACGGCTATTATATTTTACTATTATTAAAGTCTTGCCTCCCGGTTCATTTTGTTCCATGTATGCGGACGATTCTAAAGTATACACTATCAACGACTGTAACCTCCTACAACTCGCCCTCGACGCTGTGGCCAAATGGTTGAGAACCTGGGAGCTCGACATTTTGCTAGAAAAAACAACAATAATGCGTTTCGGAAGGAACCACCCAGATGTTTATTTCACCATAAATGGGAAAGTTTTGCCTGAATCAACCAAGGTTCGCGACCTAGGTGTTGTTTACACAAATAATTTTGAATTTGATGACTACATAAGGGAAATAGTAGGTAAAGCAAGTTGCAAGTCGAACTATATTCTGCGCGCATTCAAGTCCAGAGATCCTAAGTTGCTGTTCAAGCTATTCACAGTTTTTGTCAGACGACAGCTGGAATATTGTAGTCAACTGTGGTCTCCGTACAAGAAAAATCTGGTTGACAGCATCGAGCAAATCCAGAAAAGCTTCACTTACCGATGTTTTCTGCGAAAGGGACTTCTAAGGAAATCTTACGAAGAGCGTATGAAAGCCCTAGGATCTCAATCATTAGCATTCCGTAGAAAAATTGCCGATCTTGTCTTTATGTATAAGTTAATAACAGAAGAGAGCGATTTGAAGCTGTGCGACATTTTTGACAGACCACCTATCGTGGAAATTACAAGGGGTCACCCATATCACATAAAACCAGAAAGGCCAAAAACAGCCGCTTATGCTGGATCGTTTGTTGCTAGATCAGTACATCAGTGGAACAATCTCGATGCCAAATTATTCAGGTGGAAGCGATCTTGTTCATTCCAGGCTCACCTAGTCGATTCCTTGCAGGCTGAAATAGCAAACTAAGCTATTTTCCCCTCCATAATTGATTTGCATCCTCTCTGAGCCGAATGTATTACTAACAAATACCGTATCTGTTTTATTGTTTTTTTTTGTTTTTTTTTCTTTTCTTCTGTTGTTCTCTTTTGTTGTTCTCCCGCTCACTACTAACCTATAGGCTATTCACTCTGTATAGTTATGAGCCGACCCAGAGCCCTGGACCCTGTTTCCGGAATATGGACCTCGGGAACGTTGGCGGACCTACTAAGCTGGAATCCGGAGTTCTTCGTTTACGCCTCGAGGACTTGCAGTGTTGGCGGGCCACTGCCCTTCCGAACCGAGCGATCCATCCCCTCCCCCCGTTCCCCCAGCTCCATGAATACAGTGGAGCGAATCGGCTATGATGAGTTACTTCCAGTCTAGCTTTGTCTCATTCTTGTCTACGAAGTGAATGCCGATAAATAAAATAAATAAATAAATATTCGCGGGCAGCATTTCCGAGAACCCCTCTCTGCAAGTTGTCGGAGAGGTCTGAGGGATGAGTCAAATTTGAAAAAAAAAAGATAAAGGATAAAAAGGATAAAGTGGTCGGCGTTGATCAATCCCGTCACGAGGGATGCGCCACGCATTCGACTTCATCTGAGCATCGTAGAGGCGTTGAATGCGTATGTGCCCTATACAGTGACTTGCGAGGGGCATCCGATGAACCAAGTTAGTGCTTCATCCTCCCCAGACTCCTCTGGTACCAATTTACCGACCCCGGAGGGATGGATGGCTTGGTTGGCCACGGGCGCGGGATCGAACCATCGACCGTGTGCGTGCGCAGGGAGCCTCTTACCACTGCGCCACACGCGCCGAAAAAAAAAGAGTTATTAGAGAAAAAAAAAGATAAAATCAATAAAGTCGACACTACCAATCAAATTAAGTATGGTTCTCGTGATCAGCACTACCGACCACCCCTGTGTGCAAGTTATTAGAGAATTCTTTTTTTTTTTCGAGCTTGCGGTCAGTAGTATTGCCGCTTAAGTACAAATTACCTTTTTAATTTTTTTATTAATTTTTTGTATTATTATTGTACCTTCAATTTCCCTCTGTATGAAGTTACTCTTTCTTTTTTGCTGCTTTTGCTGCACTGCGCATGTATTAATAATTGTATTAGCATTTATGATATTTTATTCCACCCACTTTCTCTTCCTAATCGGTCTTGGTTTTGCAGAATATATTGTTTCGTTGCTATCTTTGATTGGTATTGGTTAAGGTGAAATGGTGTGGCCTTGAGGGGGAGTACAATGTAATGGTGATGGAGCTTCTTGGCCCTTCTTTAGAGGATCTCTTCAACTTTTGTCAAAGAAAGTTCTCGCTGAAGACTGTGCTGCTTCTTGCCGATCAGATGGTTTGTTTCTCACTCTTCAGATTTCCTTTCGTTAGCAAGTTATTAATTTTCAGATAACGCGTATCGAATATATCCATGAGCGAGACTACATCCATCGTGATATTAAACCTGATAATTTCCTTATGGGTCTTGGAAAGCGGGGAAATTTAGTATATGTGGGTGCCTGTTTTGTACTCTTTCATGTTGCAGTTTGCGAACTTTTTCTACAATTTCTTTTTAAGATAATTGATTTCGGGTTGGCTAAAAAGTATCGTGATTCACGGTCTCAGCACATTCCGTATAGGGAGAACAAGAATCTTACTGGTACCGCTCGTTATGCAAGTGTTAATACACATCGCGGCATAGGTAGTGTTGCAATGTTTATATTATTATCGGCAAATTTCTTCAATTTTCCCAAGTCAATGTATTTTCTGCAGTCTACGTTCAGTTTTCTTCTATCTTGTCAATTATGCTTGGTAAAAGTTCATGATTTAGAACAGTCACGTCGCGACGATATTGAGTCCTTGGGTTACGTCTTGATGTATTTCAATCGTGGAACCCTTCCCTGGCAAGGCTTAAAGGCAGCGACAAAAAGGCAAAAATATGATAAAATTTCTGAGAAGAAAATTTCCACTTCTGTGGAGGAGTTATGTGCTTCCTATCCTGGTAATGGTCCAACTTCTTTGCTAGCATTTGAAGAGAAACTGATTTTTTTTTTCATTTTCAGAAGCCTTTGCAACGTATTTACGATACAGCCGCACCCTTGGCTTTGAGGACACGCCTGATTATGGACACCTTCGTCAGCTTTTTCGAAATCTGTTCCACCGGCAGGGACTCCGATATGACTACCTATTTGACTGGAATCTGCTGAAGTTTGTCGTAAGAATCCGTGACAAGAGTTTGTAGAGCGAAGACCGATATATCACATAGCTATAGTCAATTTTTTTCGCTTGTCTACGCCCGCTACCCTGAATACTATTTTTTTTTGTAAAACACAGAACTGTGAGCGCTCATTTGGGAAGCGTATTATATGCCTTTCCTCTCCCCGATCTTCGTGCGCATAGGTGGAATACCCCAACACAGAGGCTCCGCTCACCTTCACTTTCAGGCAGGATCCAGAAGGGACCATCACTCTGGGGACAGAGGGGGCGACGCGAATAGTGTTCAGGACCTCATTTGAGGCTTCCAAAAGTGCCGATTAGAAAATATTGATAGGAATTCAGTATACCGTTGCATGAGCTCTGAAATGGTAACAAACATGCGTTCACAAGTTTTTCCCCACCACGGATCGATTCAGTGCCGAAGTACTGGAAAATTGAAAAGTAGGGTTCGGTCGGGAGGCTGTCACGGACGGAAGGATGAGGATTGGAGAAAAGTACGGTTATACGGTTATAGGCCAAGGTTTGCCCTTCACAGCGGTGCAGAGCAGGAGTCCCGAGAGAACCCGCATCCCTCTGCCATTTTCGCCAAAGTTGGCGAACTTTTCGCTACACTGATATTTGTGGCCTTGCCGTAGGCTACAGAAAGAAGAAATCGCGGATCTAGTTAATCTGTGAGATTCTCCTTCTTAAGTACTTTCAGAACATATGTGACATGCCGAGAAAATTTCTCTTTCCGAAGCTGGAAATTTTTGTGAATTTGGGAAAAAATTCAAGGTATGCCAACTTTGCGCACCTACCGAGCTCAGGAGAAACAGCCTGGTCAGAAAGTACGGTCCTGAGGCAATACTACACAATCTCTACTCTTAAACGAAGTGGAGCTTGTTGCCTGAAAGAGCCTCTATCCCGCTGCCATTTTCGTCAAAATTCCGGATTTTCGAACTTTGGAGCCATTTTTCAGGATTCTCCGGAAAGCACGTGAAATGGTACGGTTATAGGCGTACTCAGCTCGTCATTCTGCGTCGATTCATATATAACATTCCTACATTTGGTTGCGGGAAACCCGATTTCCGAAAGGGGGGAGACGGCATAACGGGCCGTCTCCCCCTCGGTTGCGAAATAGTGTGCAAAATGAGGAGATTTTTCTCTGACAGGGGAGACGGCCCGTTATGCCGTCTCCCCCCTTTCGGAAATCGGGTTTCCCGCAACCAAATGTAGGAATGTTATATATGAATCGACGCAGAATGACGAGCTGAGTACGCCTATAACCGTACCATTTCACGTGCTTTCCGGAGAATCCTGAAAAATGGCTCCAAAGTTCGAAAATCCGGAATTTTGACGAAAATGGCAGCGGGATAGAGGCTCTTTCAGGCAACAAGCTCCACTTCGTTTAAGAGTAGAGATTGTGTAGTATTGCCTCAGGACCGTACTTTCTGACCAGGCTGTTTCTCCTGAGCTCGGTAGGTGCGCAAAGTTGGCATACCTTGAATTTTTTCCCAAATTCACAAAAATTTCCAGCTTCGGAAAGAGAAATTTTCTCGGCATATCACATATGTTCTGAAAGTACTTAAGAAGGAGAATCTCACAGATTAACTAGATCCGCGATTTCTTCTTTCTGTAGCCTACGGCAAGGCCACAAATATCAGTGTAGCGAAAAGTTCGCCAACTTTGGCGAAAATGGCAGAGGGATGCGGGTTCTCTCGGGACTCCTGCTCTGCACCGCTGTGAAGGGCAAACCTTGGCCTATAACCGTATAACCGTACTTTTCTCCAATCCTCATCCTTCCGTCCGTGACAGCCTCCCGACCGAACCCTACTTTTACATTCTCTCCGCCCCCCACCCCCGGTCCTCACCAATGACGAGTACAACCTTCACGACAACCTTCACTTTAGCAAAGTCTGTCTCCCTACTATTCCACCTATGTTCGTGCGCCCACACTGTTGGCGTTTTCAGGAAGGGAGATTCATTTCTGCGATGGGTCGGCACTGGGGCCGCTGAAGTACAGGGGATTCGTAAAGGAGTGAGCATCGGTGCAGTTGTGAATACAACAGTACGAATGCTACGTGCGAACTGCTATTAATACCGTGTTTTGCATTGAACAAGCATTGCAATAGATTGAAAGATGCAAGTTCCACGATTAAGACATGCGTGCTCATGCGAAACTCTGTTTTTTAATCAATAATTTTATACCAGCAATGGTCAAATCCAAGCAAAACTCATGCATGCCTGTGCAGAACCTACACGTCTTCGGAATCCGATGCAAATTCGATGCAGAACCCACGAAAACCCACGATTTTCTCAGTCAAATGCATGGGCATGCATCGGTGCGTATGGATTTTGCATGGATGTAACCATGGGTGGGACAGAATTATAGATTAAGAAATCGTGTTTTGCATGAGCATGCATGGCTTAGTTGTGGGATTTTGCATCTTTCACTATCACTCATAACACGGCCTTCAGGGTTTCTTACAAGGGAACGTGAGACTAAACCCGGAGATCGGAACGAAGCATCCATTTTCAGAAGCATTGTCTAAGGTGGTCTTTATGTATGTATATCATTGCTGCCCAGTGGTCCTGAAGCGCTCAGGATAGCACATCAAAATTTCCCTGTTGCACTACTCTAGGAGTCCATCTAGGGCTGGGATTCATGAAACTTCGGTCAAACCAACCGTGTTTACCGTGGTTAGCTGCCCTGTACACCACGGAGGGTTTGGAGACCCAGGGCGCGAAAATCTGGTGTGGTAACCTGGTTTCGACCGATCATGCGTTCTTCAGTTGTAGCTGCAAGCCCAGGAGCAATAGTGACGTGGCAGAGTGGGTAAACTTCGGACTACTAGGCAGAAAGACGAGAGTTTGTCTTCCGCTGGTTCGACTCGTTTTGCATTTTCGAATCTTAGGCCGAGATTCAGATCCTGTAGGATACGCGATGCACTGGGCCATCTTAGCATCGCTGCGGTGCTTGCAGCTACGATTCAAGAAGACACAGTGCGACGAAACCAGGTCGCCATCCCAAACACTCCAGAGTGTATAGGACAGCCAATCACGGTAAACACGTTTAGTTTGGTCAATGATTCATGAATCTCAGCCCTTGATGGACTCCTAGAGTAGTGTAGTAGAGGAATCTTTGACGCGCTGTCCGGAGCGCATCAGGACCACTGGGCAAATATTGTATACATACAACATCGTCTTAGACAATGCTTCTGAAAATTGATAATTGGTTCCAATCCCTACGGTTAGCCTCGTGCACTTCCCTTGTGAGAAAAAACCGCTGGCACCTAGCCTTTGAACTAGGAATTCAAACTGTTGAAATGGATCCGCTCGCGCATATCTGCAGCGCGATGTTCACTGCGAGGTGAATCGCCTCTACAGTAGCACCACATACTGGGGAAATTCCAAGCAACCAATGAGACCGAATGTCGCTGTGCCGCATTGGCTTGCGATGCATGCGCAAGTTTGGTCTCGGAGCGCGCCAGACGCCCACTACCTTCTTTCAGTGCTGATTTCGGTGGTAGTAGCAAATATTTAAGTTCGATCCTTGAAGGCTGAAGTGGAGGAGGGTTCCACATGAACAGTAGTTGAATATGGGTCAATCGTCCTAAGATACTGGCTTATGCCTTGTATGCTTCACTTATCAAGTATGTAAGTATACCCTCATTACCCTCGGGACCAGGGTCAAGCGTGGCCTTGGTAAAAAATGGACCCCGTGTCGACCCCCCTCGTAGACTGGGAAAATGCGACCCCCCCCTCCAGTATTTTCAACATTTTTTTTCAAATTTCTAGTTATTATATATCATAAATATATGATAATATAATTATAAATTATTATATATTAGCAATTTTTAAAGTACGTAGAAAACTTATTAGATTAAATTAATTTTTAAAATCAATTTTTTAACTTTGATTTTCAAATTTTATCAATTAACCTCAACAGTTGTTGAGGTAGTAGGAATAGGTAGTCCAGTTGTCAAACATGTGTCTGTCGCACATTCTAGGAACTTTTCGTAGGCAGTTGGAGTGACAGATAAGTCGTGCTCGTGCTCAAACAGGTCCAGGGTTCGATCCCCGCCCGAGCCTAATTTTTGCAAAATGCAAAAATATATGTGGGGGCTCAGACGTTAAATATCCATGTGTTCGAACAAAATCAAATAGTCACGATCAATTTTGAGCGGTAAAATCAGTGCGTGATTGGCTTTGTTTGACTCAGAGTTAGAATCGTACACATGTAAATGTATGGTTGTTTGTCACGAATTTAAAAAGGGTTGGCATGTAACCTGGGAAAAGGGTTCAACTCGTTCTGATATCAGGAAGATCTGCGCTTTCTGGTATACTACTTTTGTTTCTGAAAAACCTTATTTATTGGGGTCAAATTAGGGTGTCAATTCGTTGGTAAAAAGATGGGAAATTTGCCATTTTTACCAACGGTTTACCATCAGTTTACCAACGGAATAACACCCGAACCAGGTAAGCTAGAGAGCTGAAATTTTGCAGAGACATAGAGCTTGATCTCCTCTTTAAAAATAATATTTATGTTTTTGTCAGCCTCAACAAATAAGCTAAGAAAAAAGCCTTTGAAAGATGATCTAATTTTTGGCAAGTTCGGGAGAGTGCTATTATTCTAAGGTGAATAACTCCATAGTTATTTTGTAAGATGGAATAGTTTTCACACATTACAATAGAGGAAGATCTGCTCTTTCATATGCAGTAGGTCTCTTTTTAAATGGCCTTCTGATTTTGGCAGTTATTGAGTGGTAATAAACGTGGAATTTAGGAAAATTTATGCTCATGTCGCATGTAGTCTTATCGCCTCAAAAATAGTGTCAGCGAATGAGAAGAAGTGGGATATTGCATAACGATAAGGTTTGACTCCGAAAAAGCGCCTACACAGTGTTGGGACACTATGTGCTGTCCGAAGGTGGTTAGTACACCATCTATGAAATTGCATTTTAAGCTGCACCATTATTTGGCCGAAGCATTGAATTTGCAGCCAAATAAAATGTCAATGCTTAAGGAAAAATGCTCACTAAGGATTTTACTCTTGTTATGTTTCTTATTGAAAAGAGAGAACATGCTGGAGTGTTTGCAAAAGCACCGCTACCGCGAGGAATCGAACCAGGGTCTTGTTTGTGGGAAACAGACTACCACTGAACCGACGCTACTTAGGATGTTGGTGATTCAACACTAAGTATTACATTTATGTTAACAATAATAATGTCAATGTTATGGAAACTATAACTAACTACAGGAAAATTTAAAATTAAATTGTACTTCCCTACCTTGCTGCCGTCATACCACCCCGGGAGTGCAGGAGGAGGCGACCCCTCTGACACTCCACGAGGCGACCCCTCTTGATAAATTACCATTGTACGCTTGACCCTGCTCGGGACCCTCATTTCCTCTTACATAGTTGTGTTTACTGTTCCCTGCTATCGCTGCTCTGGGTTTTCTTTATGTACTTGGCTAGATATAGTCTGTATATTTCGGGATGTCCGATAGCCGCACCGCAGGGTGCGCGACGCGGCGTGCTGCTGGCGGCGTTCCGGCATCCGACCAGCTGATCCTCGATCGATGATGGACGCCCTCAACCGCATCGGGTGAGCTTCATTTATGTTTATCATGGTTTTTCCTTTTTCTTTTTTCAATGATATGTTTGTAATTATTATTGTTCATTATATTCCCATGTCCAGTAGCTCGCAGAGCTACTGGACATGCGAGTCTCATGAACAATAATAATTACAAACATTTGACTGGAAAAGAAAAAGGAAAAACCATTGTAAACATAAACGAAACTCACCCGATACGGTTGCCGGCGTCCATCATCGATCGACGATCAGCTGGTCGGCCGCCGGAACTCTGCCAGCAGGAGGCCGCGTCGCGCATCATGCGGTGCGGCTATCGGACACCCCGAAATATACAGGCTGCATCTATTGCACAGTGGTGGACGCAGGACGGGGGCGCTCTCCCTCCCCCCCAAGAATGGGTCGCCGGATTTTTGAAATTACTTCACAAAATAAATAAAACGGCTGCATGACCATTTGGACCCTACAGCAACCTTACAGTAATCATAGGGCGGGGATGCGAGTTGGCTGCGATGCGTACGCTACCACCGGTAGGGGCGAGGGCGCGAAGAAATGTGGACGAGCTCTCCTGGCTCTTAGACAGCAACTGACTGCAAATGTACGCCTGAGGGTTATTTCACGTGCTGAACACGAATTTCACATTCACTTCTCACAACGAATTCATCTTGGATGGCTGCAATGGGAGTACTGTAGCTATTGTTTTTCTCACAATTTATTCTTTCTTTCACTTTATAAGAGAGTACTGCGAAAATTAGTTTTGGCTCGGGATGACCTAGATTTGCTTGGTGATCACATAGTTGTCTAGAACTGACGTTCTGATTGAGGCTTATGTAATATTTGAATTAAAAAAGAATGGGCAGCATCTTTGAAGCATACCAAGAATGAATTGGACGCCCGAGAATGCTTTATTACACAACACAATGCGTCTAAGCTCATCTAAGATGCCGGATTGATCCGGGATCAGCGTGAATCGACTGTACACACAACTACAGGGCATTCACCTCGGAGTAAACATCGCGTTCCAGATACGCGCACGAGCGAATCCATTCCAACAGTTCAAATCCCTAGTTGAGAGGCTGCGTGCGAGCGGTATTTGGCAGTTCGCACGTAAGGCGTTATTCATGCTTGCGGCGCGTAAGAGTCTACGCGTCGCATCAAAACGTCACAAAGTTTTCGCCTTGTGTCGATGCGGCGGAGATGAAAACGCAGTTTATTCGCGCGGCAGCCATGGCGGCGAAACCAGGAACATTCCCTTGCCAGGAATCCTCTGGTCCCTTCTCATACTATGTTGCGTATCGGTAACTCCTAACCTTTGTACTGGATCCGCAACACAACCGCACCGCATGCCATACGGCGTGGCTCCCTACTGGCGACGTTCCGGCCGCCGACCATGATAAACATCCACCTCGGAATATACACACTGTACAGTCGTGCCGTTTCGAGAGTGTCCTGTCCGCGGCAGCGGCTCTGCTGACATTGGGGCAGGCAGCGCAGTCGGTCAAACACATGACCAACAATCGATCCGGCTTCTTCAACGAGTTTGATTATCTACTTACTTCCTAAGTTGTTCTAAGACATGACAGAGAACAATATAAGAGGAAACAAGCGATAAAATTCATCGAAGACAACGGACTGATCGTGGGTCAGCTGTTTGACCGACCGCGCTACCTGCCCCAATGCCAGCAGAGCCGCTGCCGCGCACAGTGCACTCTCGAAAGGACTTGACTATACATGAGTTCGAATGAGACAACACGAGGCAATACATGCTTGATATGTGAAGCACACGGCGCGCTTCGATGACAAATTTGCAAAGGCAAATGAGGCTTGGCAACATTCGGCCTCATTGGTGCCTGGGATTTCTCCGATAGCCTGCTCCAGTGTGTTATATTCTCTCTCTCTCTCTTCACCACAGTGCTTGATAGCAAAATAGGTCCTGGAATTTCTGAAGACCTAGAAATGTCATTTAGCAGTGTCTATGCTTTTTTTGTTCCTCCTTTTTCTGCTTAACAGCGAAGATGGTGCAAACGTTTTAGAGATGACACCGTACTGATCCTGTGAAATGGGCTCCACTTTAGTGAGCCGTGCATTGAACGGATGCTCATAGAACTGTAGCGCCTTTCTGTTGGTCACCAATGATCCGTGTCCAGCTATTTGGTTGGGGAGTAAGTTCGTGCGGTTTTTTTTCATTTCGGTATTCCACGGTGATTTGGGGTTCGATTGATTGTTCGTAGAGAAACCTCAATTACTGAAAGGACGGCACAAAAGTGGTCTGCCATCTTTGTACATAGCACATTTGGCTTCGAAGTTGCCTCTTGCTTGGAACGTCTCGTTCGTGGAACATAGAGACAGTTATCCCCCTGGTGTTGCTCCTAGGGAAGAATCAGTATTGATGCTAACTCTTAGCAACTTGTTTTTTTTTCTGGTGCATTCCTTAAAAAAACCTTAAAATGCTCAAGGTGAGGTGATCGTTCACGTTTTGGGCATGCTCGGCTTTTCTGCGCAAATTTGACCAAAGCGAATACAAAAAAAAACTCGGATGTGGGGATTTCCACTACTGCCGTCCCTACTGGCCTGGAGAAGTCGTATACTACATAATTTATTAAGTTTCTAATGCATTTCTTCAAGTTTGATACAAGAGTTTGGTGGTGGGCAACACTTTGAGTAGTCCCAAACAACACAATTTTTTGTGGGCATGGAGCTGAGAAACAGATTTGTCTCTGACAGCATTGATAGAGGTGGAAATGAGTTACAAACCCATCTAGTGCGATTGATGTTGCTTTTCGCAAATAGCGGCTTCTGTCCTCATGAAAACCGCACGAACCTATTCCCCAACCCAGTATAACCACTAAATTTCGCTAGGATCGCAAAACTGTTGTTGAGAAAAAGACAAAGGGAAAAAAGGGCACTATCCGGCCATCGTTACCATTATAATCATAAATTAGTATTGTTCTTCGCTATTCATTGTTGTGGAGTGTGTGGAGTTAGTACTTCTCATTTGCCTTTTCTGTTACACTTGCAATTTTAGAACGGCGAAGCGCCTTCAACAATCAGCAGCTCCAACAATGGGAAGGACGGAGTAGCGAAAATCTGTACAGTGTTGCGGAAGTAGGTCAGCTCTATCTCTTTGTATTTTTAGTTTCCTTGCCTCACTTGAACTGAATCGGAAGCCTTAGTTACGTCAGCATTAGCTTTTACATTTAATTCTTGTTGGTTGTAGTGCTCACACATCAATGCACAGTGGGCGTGCTGCCAATACCGCTGCAGAGTCGAGGCCAGGAAATCGATGAAGCTTAACTTTGGGTTGTTTGTTCTTTCTCACTGGTTTTCTTCACAAACGCACCATTTATTCTTATTCGTAGAAGAATTGAAGAAGGCTCTGCAATATTCGATTCCTCTGTATTTTGTGCCTTTCTCATGATAGGATTTGTGTGAGGATAGACGATACGTCCTCATTATTTTTTTTTTTTGGTGCGTTGAAAATGATCTGCGTGGATATGCTCTGATCAACTTTTCTGGTGCACTTGTTCCAGCTAACATTGCCAAACACTGTGCGGCGAATTTTGCGGTTCGAATTGATATGTCCCATTTTCATCATTAAGAGCTTTCTTTATCCACCCATTTCTTTCTCTGCTATGATTACGTTTGCTCCATTTTTGCTTTTCTTGATGTCTATGCGGGTGTATGTTAATCATGTTTTTTTTTTCTTGCTCGCCGTTTAACCACCATTCTCCTCACTTCCTTCTTCGCTATAACTAGTGGTTTTCGCGAATTTTTCGCTTATCTATGAATTTTTTTTTAAATTTCCTAATGTGTTGTGTCCATCTCTTAGTCTATTATGTGTCGTGTTTTAGGAAGGTTATTGTGATTACATGTTTTCTGTTTTTATAATGATCTTAACATTGTGCTGAATGATGACTCAGAAACTAAATGTTGGACGTAGAATGGATTTCGATACACTAGGATTTTAATGGTCCGTGTTGAAACTTGGGTGATAAGCATGATGAGCACATACATTACTTCTTGTGTTGGCCGAATCGTATATTATTCGGACAATTATTGGAATATTCGTTTATTTGTAACATTCGAGTATTCGAAAGAGCTGATTATTCGAAATATTCGAATATTCGGCAAAAGCGAAATAGTCGATTAATCGAATATTCGAGGACCGTGAAATATTAGAAAGTTGGAATATTCGGTCAGAATTCCCATCAAATAATTGAGTACATATTCCGTCGTGTAGAGGGTATGGTGGGCTCGGAATACGCTGTAGACGGACATCTTGAACAGCAGTGTCCTATATTCGCCTGAATATAGGGCATAGCTGGGTCAATGCCCCAGATTCATTCCTCTGCTCCGCTAAGCACAGTCGGGCAACCAAGAGGTCACCGGGACAGAAACGGTTCCTTCCACTGCAAGGACTTTTCCGCTTTGAGATAAAGTAATAGGAAAACAAGCAATTAATGATAATGGTAATTATTGCTATCTGTGAATATTAGTTGAATAAGACAATGGTTGTATTTACTAATATCTTCTCTTTTTATTGTGTCAAATGTGGAAGAAATTCCTGGAGGGAACACTGGCTGCTGGCTGAAGTGGTGGCCTCTTGGCTGCTGCACTGTAATTAGCGGATCAATCGAGAAAGTAGGTCATCTGAGTCTGGGACAGTGACCCAGATATGCCCTACATTCAGGAGAATGTAGGACACTGCTGTTCAAGATGTCACGCACCCTACTGGACTTGGGATACGCTGGAATACCGCAGTTTAATACCCCTTTCGTCCCAATTGAGTGATTTCATTGCCCACTGCAAAGCGGCGGTAAACAGCTTCGGCGATATAGTGTCGCCTTGTCGCACTCCCTTCGCAATTGGTATGGTTATGGGGCGCTGGAAGAGCTGCACCGTTGTAGAGCATTGACGGTAGCAGTCGGCTAATGTCCTCACATACGACGCGTCCACTCCTTGATCGACTAATGCTGACAATATGGCGTTTGTCTCAACGCTGTCGAATGCTTTTTCGTAGTCGACGAAGGATAGGACGAGAGGTAAGCGATACTCCCGACAAACCTCTATGACCCTCGAAGCGGTTTGGATGTTGTTCATGCAGCTGAATCCCTGTCGGAATCCTGCTTGTTCCTGCGGCTGGGCTTCATCCAAGGTTCTCGATATTTGTG
>JARK01001716.1:147829-194135 GCA_000688135.1 Ancylostoma ceylanicum | reverse complement strand
AATATTTTTGCCCCCCCCCCCCCGGAACACTCCCTAGCCAACAAGGGTACAACCCTCTCAGCAAGCGGATTCCTGTCCTCCTTGCGATTACCCTATTTCCTGCACAAAGTCTTTTCCTCGCCTACTTCCACCCTCCCCTCCCTCCCTGCTCGAATCCGGCCGATAATCTGATGTCACACGCAAAACACTGGTTCCGAAATGATTTGTGTGATTCCTGGAAATCTCAAGTTTAAACACACATTTTTGAATGAAGATATGTGGGCGTAATCGAACTTTATTTTTTAAAAATTTCACCTCATTGGAACGTTAAGGTGGTGTTGATCACATGCATCGAAAAGTGGCATGAGGTGGGAGAAGAGGAGGGGATATGGGCCGGTTTTTGTTGAGTAGGCTCGTGCAAATCGGAAAACATGAGGTACTGCCATTTTTGATCTTTGTGTCGTTATTGCTAAGTGTTCGATCATCTCAACCACGAGAATAATGCGGGGCTCATCGTTCAGAGTATTTTCCTATTCTAAAGCTGTGGTTTCAACATCTTTCGCTGTCGTTTTTTCAGCAAATCCCAATTTTTTCCAGTCTAGTACAACTTGTTTTTCATTTTAAAAAAAGCAAGGACGAATTCACTACCATCCTTGAGTGCTCTAATGATCGCGAAAGCAGAATGACTGATAAGAAAGTAGGGCAAAGCGATTTGTCTCTGCTTCTTGATGATTCTTCTTGATTTTATGTGGCTGTGGGTTGTAGCTGAAATGCGCCAACGGCTGAGAATCTTCTATGGTGATGACGCATAAGCTGAGTGGAGTTGTTGTTTTGCTCCCACCGTGCACTTTATTCCCTTTCCCAACCATTCTTTGCTAATGTTGCACAATCCATGCCGTTAGTTGCACATTTCGCAATTCTTTCTACGCAGCCGACGGTGACATATTTTTCGACAACTTTTTCGTTCGAAGTGAAAACGGTGTAGCACACGCAGCCGCAAGTGTTTGAGTGAGGGAAGCACAGTTAAGAGAAGTAAAATGAGAAAACTTGGGGAAGATGAGTAATGCAAGGATTTCATCGGGAGCTTTCTGGGATAAAGCCAGGAAGATGGTAGGTAGTGGATTTTTCGAACAACTGAGATAATTGGCTATTGACCTTAGAAATCGAAGCATTTGTTTTGCAAACCTCTGAAGAAACTGATCTAACTAGTGCAGATGTGCGATGAGGACAACGATCATGTCGCGATGAAGTATAAACACAACCTATGTATCAAAAAGCAAGTGCTTATTTTTAAGGGGAAAGGAATAGCCAGACGCTTGAACTTCTGCAAGTCCAACGAGTAAAAAACTTGCGACGTGCAATGCTCAAAAGCCTGACGAACATCTTCCTTCTTCTTTTCACCGGTGCTGGAAAAATTTTTGGCTCTTGTCAGCTCAAAACTATGCTGGACATGAAATTTCCTTAGTCATTCAACGTAATCTGCGTAGGTGGGCGGTCACTGGATGAAGCTAACAGGCCCTAATAATTACTTTAGCCTCAATCCTGAATCAAACGACTTGGAAGCAGCAGATCTGTCCTGTGGTGGAATTCGTGAACGTTCCCGGGAAGGTTCGGAGTTTCCCGTTCATGTGTTGGATGACTGGTTCCTCCAATATGTGCATATCCTGCCATCCTTACCATTACATGCTCTTGCTAAAGACGGGCAGGTCAGCAACTACTCGGGAACATTCGTGAATAACGTCACTGGTGTAACGGTAGGAGACGACATTCGAACTGATTTTGACGTCAAGGCAAAACAAGCTCTTTGAAAACAAAACTCTTGTTGGTGCCGTATTTGTGGGCCACTTTGCACAGTTGTATAGAGCAGGATTTCTATGGAGCACAAATGCATAGGCATCAGAACTGAAATGTAGAAGAATTTTAAATTCCCTCAGTCGATTTTGCTCGAAAACACGTTGGCGGAAGCCTTGTCTAGATCTCTTTTTTCTTCCTATAATTGATGGTTTCGTGGTAGTCTGATCTTTATTTTAATACTATATTGCATGAATGGCACGCATATAGCATGTAAATAGATAAATTGATTAAATGAAAGAAATATACGGAATTGTGGGAACTCAAAGACTGATCGATGTATCTGAGCTGTAATAGTTTCAGGGTAGTTTTATTATTCTTTAAAAGTCACGAAGCAAGCTGAAATAGCTGTACGTAGTTCCATGCTGTGCAGGATATCAGCACATGATGTTGTTTTTCTCGATCGTTCGTTGCCTACCAGGAATTCCGGCAATTACATCATTTTTCTGCACGTAATGGCCAGATGTTTTATACGATGATTTTTCGCAAATCTGAGCTTTCGCTGTGATTATGTTTCCATTGGTTTTCAGCGGTAATACATATCTGCATGAGTCAAAGATTGAACCTTTGGTGTTTCAGACGCCGTAGCTGTAATTTCCGCGTTCATTCTGCACAGCAAGTGTAGTTGTGTACATCTTCTGCTCATAGTTTTCCTTCTGTGTAGGAACCACCCAGTTCTCATTTCGTTAAATCGTAGTGGTTAATGCTGGTTTTACGAGTGTAGCGCCTAAGTTTAGGATCCGATCACTAACTGGTTATTGAACTGGACGTACTTTTATCTTTGCATGAAAATCTAGTAGTTGATGCTGTTAAAAGTGCACGAATGCTCCATGACACGGTATGGAAATCCGATTTGCGAGTCGCCTGTTGACAATGAGCTTGCTAAATCTTCTTTGCATTAGCCAGCAAAGTCGTTCGCATACATCATTTCTGCACAGTTTTATTCCCTTGTCCTAACCGATCCTCCTCGTCCTGTTCTTCCTTTCTTTTCCTTTCCATTTCTGACCTAGCACTGTGCAGGTTCTGCTCATGTGTGCTTTATTTTCTAGGCGATCGAGGAATGATTTCGATCGATTTATTTGAGGTCTTTCTCGTTCGTGTTATTATAATGACGGTAATAACCTTTATGTGGTCGTGTCCTTTTGCTTCGCCACAGTGAGCAGATGAGAACACACTGTATTCACTCAACAGTACTAGTTTTCAAACCAGTTAGTAGTCTTCACAGCAACATTATTCGAGGGAAGAACGATTTTGTTGGGGAGAAAAACAGCCTTCAAATGTGACATCACTTTCTTCCATCCAATCTATTTTCGCAGGGCAAAAACGAAGCCAATGTGAACTCCACTCAATTTCGCAAAAATGCTTGAGCAGTGGCGGGATTTGGAGATGTACTGGGCTAGGATTCGTGGAATGTTAACCACACAAACCAACGGTGGCTAGCGTGACAGATTATCCTGTAAACTACGAAACGTAGAGAGGCTCAGGACGCAGAAGTTGTTTTGTTAAGCTGGTTTCGCTTGGTTTTGCGTTTTTGAATCCTTGCCCTAGTGGAAGTTGTAAACCAGGGTAAAAGTGGTGTGATGATAAAAAGTTTTGCCGTTTGTTTACAGCCCTACCTCCGTCTCCCCTCTGTTGGCAAAAACACGACCATCACCGTAACGATGCCCTTGTGATATCCCTTCCGTGGTAACTCCGTCCTATGGACTCCTCCTTCCTTGTCCGCAAAAATACGATCCTTTTGTATATGCAATTTTTCCACCATCTACCATCTATAGATCGCATACATTTGTGGACGAGTTTGCCCAGAAAAGTGATGTGCAGTCCTTCTCAAAAAGACGAATTGCGCGTCTGCACCATCGCGGCGGGACCTGAACGAGGGATGCGGAGAGAGCATGCTCCAAGTGAGAGGGCGAGTAGGTCCCGCCGCGATTCTGCAGCCGCGACGATAAGAAACCGCACGCGCAATCCGTCTATCTTTTCGGGAAGGACTGTACCTCACTGTCTTACCCAGTACAGTGTGCGTCTATGGTGGTGGCCTCTCCGCGGCCTTAAAAAGCACGCAGCGCGACCGCGCCGCTCATGATTGAATCCGTCGCCAAAGTGGTGAATCTGGGTTTTCTTTGATAGTTGTTTATCATATTTGATGTTAACTGATAAGAAAACTAATTAATTACCAGGAAAATGCCACAATTTGTTGCTCCGGAGAGAATCCCTGCTCGAGTTTCGCGGTCGCGGCGCGTGCTTTTCGAGGCCGCAAAAAGGCTACCGCCATCGACGCCCACTATAGTTGCCACCGGTTAATCGGACAAGTTGCTGGCCCCAGATATACCTATTTTTGCCAGCAGAACTCGCCCAGTACGGAGAGGCGGGAGGTTGCAACCTTTCCGGGGACGTCCACGAATAAGGGTCCTGGTTGTTTCTTCCAAAAAGACCGAAAGTGAATCTACCATATATGGTATCCTTGCGGTGAACCAGTCGTCGCTGTATGTTTGGCGTGTTCGGCTGTTCTCGCAGTTGAGTGAATCCAGTCGCTCAACGAAGAATACGATAACGAAAGTCCACCACAGCAGATACGGGCGAGTCGCGATCGCTGCGCGTTTACTCAGCTGACTAATTCGCTGATTCTCGCATCTAAAATACAGAATTTTCATTTTCTTACAAGCAATTTCTTCCAAAAACAGACAAATTGACGTAAAAGTACGTACTGGTATCACCGAAGCTGGAAACTATGTATATGCTTCGCCGTTTCTTTTCGTGTGTTGTTTCTTCCATGTAATTATTGCCTCCGAGCAGGAAAACTAGTTGTGATTACCAGTTGCGTTCACTTCGCTGCTATTTCCTTCACGCTAGCGTATTTTAGTTTCCTGTTGTCAAATGTTATTATGATTGGTGGGTTGTTTATGCGGCTGTGCTCGGTCCAACGATAGTTCCGGTTCTTTCCTGATTGCTGTTTCCATGTCTTCTTCTGGTTGCTAGAGTTCGCCGCTGCGATCGCTTTGATCCCTTTTCTTTTTGTCTGGTAAACATGGTGAGGACATACATAGTTTTTACACACAGTGCGGCTCTGTATTATCATTTTCTGATCATCCAAAGTTCAGCGATGGGGCTCATAAATAGATATTTTTGCTAGGCATTTGTTAAGTCCTGATTCTAACAGGATGCCTTGACATTTTTATATTCCAGAAGCGTGAATATCTGCAACGATGCGACCTCTAAGTGGTCCAGAATGGATGACTTTTGCCGGAGTACTTTCATTTTTTCACAGCAATAAATTGGTCCCGGCGAGATGGCGCAAAGTGATGAAATATGCCTAAGCTAGGAGTTTTTAATGCGAACCCGTGCAAAACAGGATAGCAAAGCAACTCTCACAACCTGCGTCTCTTAAAACAATGTAGTCTACAAAATAACCAATCACCCCAATCACCGTTGGTTTCCGTTGGTAATAATGTATCGTGAATCCCAGCCCTAATTTCAATGGCGGTCACAGTTCCAGGGGAAAAGGGGTGAGGTGGGTCTCCCTCCAAAAGGGCATCCTGGTCGCAAATGTTCCAAAAATATACAAAGTTGTTGAAATCAATTACATGTCCAAGTAATTATTAACAAATATTTTAGGTAGTGTAAAATTAGAATTTAATAGTAAGCCTACGCACAATTTTCAAATAATTAGGAAGTAATTTTAGAAGATTTGTCGGCTCGTAATTTTCAAAAAATTTTGGCTCATCCTTGGTGAATTCACTGCTGTTTTTGCTCAGCACAGTCGTCCGCTATTTTCGTGGGACATTCGTTGGAATTTATTTATTCTGTGTACGTACACATGGGAACACCAAGGATTTTTCTTTGCTTCTCTACTCTCACGAATGATGTAAGAGAATGTAAAACACCTTTCATGGTCCATGGGTTTGATCCGGTTATCCTTAATTCGCAAGGAAGTTACACAATGTTGACTCAATGAACATAAATCAAACTCGTAGGATTTGAATAGAGTTAGAAGGAGCCCAACATGGTGCTAGAGAGTATGTGCCAAGTCACTAGATTGCTAAAACTGCATTAAAATCCATGCGCTCCACGATCTATGTACTATGTGCCCCTAAAGTTCAGAAATTATGGTATGCGTGCACAGTAGACAGTATACTTTGGAATATTCGAAAATTTTTATCGAATAATCGAATTTCGAATTTATTCGATTTTTCCATTTTATCGAATAATCGAATTTCGAATTTATTCGATTTTTCCATTTTTTCGAATAATCGAATTTCGAATTTATTCGATTTTTCCATTTTTTCGAATAATCGAATTTCGAATATATTCGATTTTTCCATCTTTTCGAATAATCGAATTTCGAATTTATTCGATTTTTCCATTTTTTCGAATAATCGAATTTCGAATTTATTCGATTTTTCCATTTTTTCGAATAATCGAATTTCGAATTTATTCGAATTTTCATTTTTTCGAATAATCGAATTTCGAATATATTCGGTTTTTCACTATTATCGAATAATCGAATTTCGAATATATTCGATTCGCCACTTATTTCGAATTTTCGAATTTCGAATATATTCGATTCGTCATTAATTTCGAATTTTCGAATTTATTCGGTTTTTCAGACTTCGAATAATCGAATAAATTTGAAATTTGATTTCGTTTCCATCCGATTACTCGAGCAGTTTGACTATTTTGGAAAGTGGGGAGTCTTCGATGACCTCAGAATTTGAAGTCATGGTGGTGAAGATTTATCCTACTATGATAGACGCTCTGCAAGTATGTTTGACTTCAATCATGACATTCTCAAAACTCAAAGACACGAAGAAATATACAGGCCGAATGAGTGCTCTAGGGATTCTAGCTGCAATATGGCACCAAATCTTAACGGCAGGGCCTCATCAACATGGTCTTTATGCGTATCTTGCTTGAAAAGTTCCATACCATGTCAGTGACCTCAATGCTTTTCACTTTATAAGTCGTTCTCGAGGCTTATATAGGAAATCACAACAGCAACACCTCCTTGTTGTCGCATGGAGGTCCTTTTTGACAAGTCTTGCTGTGGTGGATGAAGGGGGCAGCCTTACGCAGAGCAGAGCAGAAAATGATACTGCAATCCCATAGCATTTTTCTTTCTTTCTTTCTTCGGGGTTGACCAGGAGGAGCACTATCAGTGTGGAATTACGTGATTAACGAATGAGTAACATTATGAAGAGCATCGAAAAGCAGATACACTGCTGATCATTCGTCCTCTGCGGACCATCCAATATTACGTAGAAAAGCCTGGCAGCTTGGAAAGCAGAACTGTGGGGAGACAAAATTCCTTCGAATATTCGAATTTATTCGATTATTCGAGAGAAAGCCGAATCGAGTTTCGAATAAATTCGAAAGTAGACCCATTTCGAATATTCGAATTTCGAATAAATTCGAAAATTGACTTTTTTCGAATGTTCGAATTTCGAATAAATTCGAAAATGGACTTTTTTCGAATAGTCGAATTTCGAATAAATTCGAAAATTGGCTTTTTTCAAATATTCGAATTTCGAATAAATTCGAAAATGGACTTTTTTCGAATAGTCGAATTTCGAATAAATTCGAAAATTGACCTTTTTCGAATATTCGAATTTCGAATAAATTCGAAAATGGGCTTTTTTTCGAATATTCGAATTTCGAATAAATTCGAAAATGGACTTTTTTCGAATAGTCGAATTTCGAATTATTCGAATTCGAATGTTTATTCGAATTTTTTATTCGAATACGTTATTCGGTCCAAAGTATAGTAGACAGTATTTTGGTTGCGGTCGATGTCATCCGTCAAGGTCTTTTAAAGAAATAATCGATGTGGTGGAGAGTTTTGAAGAACAAAATGGAACTTGTAGTCCTAGTTTCTCACTTCATGAATGTTTGTGAATTTTCACATTGTTGAACTCTCGGGGATTATGCTAATTTATGCTCGAATTGACATCTATAGTGTACCCAGAAGACCTTGACGAAATACATCTGCTTCGTAGTGATTTCGTTCTTCATCAGTAGCATATAACACACTTTACACAACCCATAAAAACAAAGTTGAAGCTCTGATCACTCCGTCCACCTTTAGTTTAGTACACTGATTTGAAGGAAATGGGAATCAAGAAAACTGAAAATAGCAGATAACAAAAATATGGTAAAAGAGAGATACCTGGTCTTGAGGCTTCTTGCGCTAGTATCAGTAAAAGATGTAACAATACGCAAAGCAGCAATTCCCATCACGCCCGAATATCACTGCTTTCAGCTGGTCTGCCGCGCCGCAGTAGTGAAGCGGCACGGTCTAGCTTTGTCTGCAGTGCAATAACGACTGCGCTTCACTCTATGTCATGTTCACATCTATCCAATTTTGTAAAAACTTGTTGAGATTTTGTTAATTCGGATATTTTACTGTGAGAAGTGAGGAATTATTGCCGAAAACTCGCATTTTCTCGTTTTTTTTTTCTGGTAATAATGCCTGGCACCGAATAAAATCCGAATGGGTAGATTCATTCGATCAGTCATTTAAGAAAGTACCAGCCTGATCGTCCGGCTGACGCCGGACTCTCAGGCTTCTTTTCTGCTCGCTTCGCTCGCATTGCTCCGTCTCTCGTCTCAATGCGTTTCCCCGCTTTCAGATCAGACGCCGGCGCCCCTCACCCCACCTTTGGACCCGTCTCTGAGCGCTTCCCCACTTTTGGACGCCGACGCACCCTTATCACACCGCTAGACCCGACTCCAGGCATATCCCCGCTTTTCGACGCCAACACAGCCTTATCACACCGTTAGACCCGTCTCCAGGCATTTCCCCGCTTTTGGACGCCGGCACACCCTTATCACACCGCTAGACCCGACTCCAGGCATATCCCCGCTTTTTGACGCCAACACAGCCTTATCACACCGTCAAACCCGACTCCAAGCATTTCCCCGCTTTTCGACGCCGGCGCACCCTTATCACATCGTTGGACCCATCTCTGAGCGTTTCCCCACTTTTGGACGCCGGCACACCCTTTTCACACAGTTGGACCCGACTCCAGGCATATCCCCGCTTTTTGACGCCAACACAGTCTTATCACACTGTTAGACCTGTCTCCAAGCATTTCCCCGCTTTTCGACGCCGGCGCACCCTTATCACACCGTTGGACCCATCTCTGAGCGTTTCCCCACTTTTGGATGGCGGCACACCCTTATCACACAGTTGGACCTGTCTCCAAGCATTTCCCCGCTTTTCGACGCCGGCATACCCTTATCACACTGCTGGACCCGACTCCAAACGTCTCACCACTTTCGGACGCCGGCGCCCTTTCGTCCTACAGTTGGACCCGTTTCTAGGTTTTTTTCTGCACATTTGGACGCCGGTGCACCGTTGCCGCAATAGTGGACCCTTTGCATAGCATTATCACCCCTTGTGGGCGCCGGCCTAACCCTGCAGCGTCCCCCCTCATCCGTGTCCTTCTTCGCCTTCCTGGCTCCCTCTCTTCGACATAAAGAGATCCCACCCATCTCTTCCCTTTTATAGTGGCTGGGCTTATCTCATTCATTCCAACTGTGGTAAACACAACAGTCGGTCCTTAACATGTCTGAACATGACAAAAGTGGCCCAAAACACCTGTAAATCAAGGTAAAAATCAAAATTTACCACATTTTCGTACATAACTCGATGCGCTGAACACGATGGTGTAGGTCTTTTTCGTTTTTGGTGGCTGGTTCTCGTGCACAGACACACACACACACATGAAGTGCCAATTAATAAGAAGTAAGATTGAAGATTTTCTTATTCGAGGAGGAGAAATTCTACAGACCTTCTATCCTCGGTTATATAGCCTTCTCGTTCAAACATTTGAGTTTGTGACTTTTTTCACGAAGTTTAGGCCATTTTTTTGTTCGTAAACTGTAGAAAATTTGTTAAAAATAAAATGAAAAAACGACCGTTAATCTTAATTCTTAAACCGTAATTCGAAATTACGCTCATTTCATTGTTCGAAATCGAATATTCGAATTACGATAGGCCCCAAACGTACTGGTATTTACCTTGTATTTTTCGATTCGATCGCACATTCCTATTCCTGTAGTCTGTTGTGAGTGTACCTTGCCTTGTACGGTACTCCCCACAATGCGCCACAATTCGCGTCAGCTGTGCGTTGTTCGCCTGCGAATGTTTTGATGCTCCGGATGGGTGTAGAGGACCCGGCGAGCGGTGTTTGTCGTTAGTCGGTCAGACCGCTTGCATATCATGTGTAATTCCTGTTTTCGAAACGTCGAGTAGCTGTAGGAGTTCTCTGCTGGGGAACACTCGCGTCTTCAGCCGACGGGGATCAGTCGCGACTTTTGCGCTCTGCTACTGTCCCATCGTGGTTTTCTTTGTGATTCTTCGGGCGGGTTTGTGCATGAAGAACCAGTTCGAGAGCGCTCTACGAGTTGCTTAGGGATTGTCTGAGGTTTCTCATCATCTCTCATTCCTCCTTTTCTTTCTTTTTTTTTGCTAGTCGGTGTCTTAGTTCAGGAAATACTCTGAGTTTTCCAGAATTCTTGGGAATATCTGGCTTCTGTATATGTTACTGACTATTGTATTGCCAAGTGAGCTCTTGATGTTTTTTTCCCTCTGGAATCGAAAAGTTTTATGAGTTCGGGGATTGATAGGGAGCATAGGATATGGAGGGAGGGTGGTCGGGGTAACTCGCCCGCCGCGTGTGAACTCCACTCACTCCATTTTCGTCCACTTTGGCCCGCTATCCATGACCGGACCCACTTCTCAGACATTCTCCGAATTGAAGCTCTATGTCTTTGAGGCTGCACTGGCTAAATTGAGCAAGGTTGGGATGTCATTTGAATTTCTGTTCGATTGGTATTTGCTCTCTACTGTTTTGCTATTTGGCCCCTATACAAAAGTGAGTAGCAATCCAACAGCAACCGAATAGCAACCGAACAACAACTTGAATGACACCTTAACCTCGCTTATCTTAGCCATTGGAGCCTTAATTACATGAAACTCTAATTCAGGGAATATATGAGTTCCTAACCAATTCCCCTTCACATGGCGCAGAGGTTTTGAGAATGGTCTGGCTTTGGATCTCAGTGAGGTATTAGATAGAGCAAATATTGAAGGTGTATTCACCAACTTCATATTTCCATTTTTAATCCCTGAAATTTGGATAAAATCAATTCATGTAGATATTGAAAGCAATTTGATTACAAGCCGAGAAGGACGCTTTGAAGTGGATATACACTTTTGGTAGGAGAATAAAAGATTTATTGAAAAAAAAACCAATGAAAGAACGACAGGAACTTATTTGACACTTGAATGTGTTGAGTGGGAATGTTTTGGAAGTTGGTTGATTCTCCAGGATTAGCATAAGAGATGGTTCTTTTGTGTGGAAGTCGTGAACGGCCTTGTCTCGGAGCAGTCGCATGCTTTTCTTGCTGTCATTTCAAGTCATGCGCTAGCCTTCAGTTGCTACGATGTTTATTCTTTGTTTTTGATGATTATTTGCTTTTCTTTTATCACTGCTTCCATTTAAGGAACATTTGCTTTTTTTATATCACAGCTCCTTCTTCATCCATACACATCTTAAAAAATTGCTTTTCGTACCAGTAATTCTGACGATTCCTGTTCGGAAGCGGTTGTTGAAAACTCGACTAGTGAGAGGCAGAAAACACACTAATCTCGCACTTGGCTGCGCAATTAGCTATGCTGTTCTCCTCATGTTTGAGAATCGAGGAATTTCGAAAATGATTCGAGATGCTATTGAAGGAAGTGACTGGTGTCCTGGTAGAATGAGTACTTCTGAAGAGAATCCAGTAGGATTGTTGGGGCGATTTTTCTGCAGCTTGCTGCTTTGATGGGTGCTGGATGAGTCGGACGTTTTCGAGTTGAGGGCGAGCTCATGAATAGTACATCAGATGGGTATATGTATATCCGGTTTGAGGTTAGTATACAGGCATTCATCACCGTGGACTATTACTGAGGCTGCTCATATGTTTACTAACTTGCTCCGAAATTCTTGGGCCAGCATTTATTATTCGATCCAGAATTTCTTGTGCTTGAATTGAAACTCTTTGGAAATGGAGTGTTGTTGTATATTGTTCTACTGCTTCTCAACTATAAAAGTTGGCAGACCAGGCTCCACCCATGAATGGTAATGTTGTGATTGTTTGAAAAAGGGTAGAATTTGGTGCAGGACTTTCGGACCAATCTAATAGATGCAGTAACGCGAGGCCCTTCTCCTATATTATGTTTAGGCTTGCGGATAGAGTCATTCAAATGCGAGGAGTGGATTCAATTCAACCTCTTATTCCACAAACCAAAATTCATACTCTAAATTGAGCACTGAGCTAGAGGGTCAAAAACCTCGTGATTACGAACGTGGCTTTCTCTGGGTATAAGCATTACTTTCGTTATTGTATGCATGGTCCTCTTCATTTTGATCTACTCTTCCTGTGGATCCATCTTCCGTCTGCCTCTGTTGATTTAATGCAAAAAGATTTGTACTTTATGGAGATGGTGATTGCCATGGCGATCCTTACTTTGACAATCTATTTTTAAGGTCTTTAAAGGTCAAACGTGGAGTAGTGAGAGCAGAGTGAGCGTGAGGCATTTCTGAAAAAGTAGAGTCTTGTTTTCTTCTTCTCCTCTTCTTCTTTCTCCATCTTTTTACCTCATACCTTAGAAATCTGACTTCCGACCCCTACCGTACCTAAAAACATTTCACCTTCCATCAATTTGATGTCATTAGTTTTCGTGAGACATCTTTCTGCATTGTGTTCTTGCCCATCCTTCAATTATGTCTCGCCTGCTATTGATCCGATCTCTTGAGGCGCCAGCGTTCTGTCAGTGAACCCTGCTTTCCTCAAAACACATCTTGTGTTTTCACCCGCCTGTTACTGATTCAGCCTGCGGTCCCTGGCCTTTCCCCTCCCGTTTTGTTGTCGTTTAGTTCACGTTTACTTCTTTTGCACTACCCAAAGGCACTGCTTCACTTAGCTGCTTTGTTTTTCAGTGCAGAAGCAGCCACAACTGTCTTTTGGTAGTGGATTGGTTGCGGATTGCGACATTGTGATAGACAAGGATACGATGGCGGATGATGGATCGGCTCAGGATGAGTCCGTGAGCGGAGGACCGGGACAGGGTCTTCCGGCCAGCTCACAAGCTCAACCGGCCCGTCCTCACAGTCCTCTTCCCTCTCCCTCACATGGACATCCGGATCCTTTGATGCCGGTTGCCGAGAATTGGTGCCATACACAGGTTGGTCGCTTTGACGTTTTTCAAGCCGTTGTTTTCTGTTGGGAGAAGAAATGCCTTTTATTGATGGGTTCTGGATCTGGTGTTTATGTACGTGAATATACTGCTAAAAACAAACAAACGACGCTCGCTGCGGTTGATTTTCTCTTTTGCAGTAAATGCTGGCAATACATATTGTAGGATAATAATGCCATAAAGCTTCTCTTTTCATTTAACTGTTGTAGGCACGATTAGGACTGCTTTTATAAGTTTCATGGAGGAACCGTCAAGAGCTGGGCCATGACTAAGCAAACATAGCCTTGTACTGGCCGAGATATCACACCAGTCCCATTTATCACGGTAGCATAGTGGCTCATGTTCCGAAATTCATTCGCCCAACCATGGATGACCTAGCGTTCCATGTATGTCTTTGTCGGTTTTGTCAGCGAATAGAAGATCTCACCCAACCACTAATCAAAATTACTGGGTCATGTTTACCTCGCAAGCACTGCTTTAAATTCTGGAACGCTGCTCGTGGAAAGCGAGTTCATTTCGGCCGGATAACTCGCGTATAACCTTGGTCCGTATCATAATGGGAATGGGCTTCATACGGAGCTCATGCAGGCTTGATCCCAATTATTATATATCCGCACGGTGGACACTCGCAAATGTAATTCCTATTTTAGAGCAGTAGAAAAGTAACGACCACCACCCACAGAACCAGAGGCCAGATGCATCACTGATACTCGGGATAAACATGCTAACAGCCCACAAATTTACCCATCTTCAACCCAGTCATCGATACATTCACCTTGACTAACCTCAGTGATGCATCCATGCCCATGCGTACCTTTTACTGGTAACTACTGTTGTCTCTTCAAGAAAAAATGTTAAAATTCCACTTCTCTTTTCTCCAGCAGAGGTGAACTTTATTTCCATTGTGGGCTGTTCCTGAGATTGATTTTTCGATTATTTTAAAATCATTCGAGTTTCGGGTGATGCGAAGATAGTATTTTCCAAATAGGCGAAATTTGAGCAATTCGAATAGTATCTTTTTAAGGCATCCGAATTCCTGAATTATCCGAATAAAACGGTTCCAAGTAAAAAATTCCGAGTAAACGAATTATTTGAATGTTTGGCTTCTTGCTTACTCAAATGAATAAATTAGGCCTCCAACTCAGTTTTGAAAGAGATCGCGTGGAGTTATTCGAACAGGTCAGCTGTCGATTAGTCCGAATGCATGAATTGTTCGAATATTTGAACTTTTCATTGAACATGTTCAATTCGGTCACTTGTAAATTGCAAACCTAATTGTTAAAGCAGACCATGGATAACAGAGGTGATCTTTTCGTGTAAGGACCCACTGTGGAATACATTACGTAATAGGTTTCAAGAAAAAAGTCTGGCAATATACGTGCGTCTTATTAATGTCGGCTGGCGCTAGTGACGAAAGAGAACATCAGTTGGTTGGTTGCCCACAATAAAAGTCGCTCTATAATTTCAGTTGTTGTGCTAACGGCTGGATGTTTTGTGACCTTAGTGAGAAGGACTAAATTTCGATTTTGAACCAGAAAAACAAGGGATTACTTGGTGTTTAAGACAGGCTATATTTCTGTAATCAAGCTCATTCATTTGTTGAACACTGCCAGCCATTTTCCACCATTGGCACACGATGATTCAAAACACCACCAGAGGATGGTCCATTTCAGGTTAAAGTCGTTAAATTCAATTACATGTGGACGATCAACAATTTCTCATTTTGTCGGGAGGAAATGGGTGAGGTAAGCTTGAATTTTTATACAAGTTTCTATTTTAATTTTTGCTTTCTATTTTCGTTTTTGAATTTTTGACGCCTATTTTCGTCCTTTTTTTTCTTACCCAAGGCATCGTTGAAACTTCCCAATGTCGTCCTTTGGATTCTCCCTACTGTTAGCTTTTTGGAAGTCTATTTATGATCTCCTTTTTTGTGGGGAGGGGAGAGGTTATCCTCGACATACCCTGTAATTAAGCCCTGTAAGGAAACTCTTCGAATCCGTTGAATATCTTGTCATCCTGAAATTGATAAAATTCAAAATTTCAACATTTTCAAGGTGCTGAAATCGTCGACGTTCTCGGCTGGTGCCAGTGACAAACTAAAATGGTGTTTGCGTATAAATCCCAAAGGATTGGATGAAGAATCGCGGGATTACCTCTCGTTATACTTATTGCTCGTACAATGTGCAAAAAGCGAAGTACGGGCGAAGTTCAAATTTTCTATACTTAATGCCAAACGTGAAGAAACGAAAGCTATGGGTGAGTGAATGCGGTTGATCTTCTCCTGGCCTTGACATTTATATTAGCCCAGCGTTTTAATGTTTTTTTTCTCTAGAATCTCAACGGGCTTATCGATTTGTACAAGGCAAAGACTGGGGGTTCAAGAAGTTCATAAGGCGAGATTTCTTGCTGGATGAATCGAACGGGTTACTACCTGATGATCGACTGAGTATCTTCTGTGAGGTGAGCCAGCAGTTCTTTTCCGATCCACAGGAGGACAACTTTGAATTCTACGGCGCGAATTTGCTGTTTTCTGCTTTGGGAGATGTCACTCGGAGTGAGAAGAGAGCCTCCATGACGCATGAAACAGCCCATAAACGAACATAACATAAACGTAACTGTCATTGAGGGTACTTGTAAATATCTTTGGACATATTAGCACGAGAATATTTTTTCTTAGACTCGGGGAGTAGACCTTTTATTATCTACATGTTTATGAGCTTGCATAAAAGAAGTGAAGTGTCAACTCATAAACATAAGGCGGTCATAACAAACTGGATTGCTCCATGCAGCAGGAAAAAAAATTAGAAGAATATCCCAGGGCGAACGCCTCACTTGAACACAGTGTGCCCTCAGATTCATTTCCGAGTTTTTCATGTGAAAAAGTTCCTCAAAATCCGCTGGTCGCAGGGGTATGCACAGTTCTTCACAGAATTGCAGAGAAAACCGTATTGAGCCTCTCGTTTTGTTGACATTCGATGGACTCATTGGGACATCTGCCACAAGGAGGCACTTGGTGCCAACAGTCGATACCATCCAGCAGTCAGGTGTGTGGCAGTTGTCTGAATGAGTCTCGATTTCTTCACAAAGGAAAGGGCTTCAGGCCGGTGGAGGCATTGCCTTGAAATCCTGTTGCAAAAAACATCATCATAACAATGGACTTCTATCTCCTGCACATACACACCTGTGCTGATTTCAATATCAAATTTGTCAAATTACGAGCGAATTTGTTGTTCTATTCTACGATTATCTATTCGAAGTCCGTCGAGTGGCCGCGCACGCGTCGCGTCACTTCAGACGTGACATTCTGATAGTCTGCACATCCAAACGCTCCATTGCAATCGCCACTCTGTTCCACGATCCATCCCTCCCCCTCTTCTAGTTGAAACAGGTAATGCGATGGGTACGAGTGGGTCTAATTTCTGAAGTCCCCTATGTCCAAGTTAATGCTGACTCCACAGCGCCTCTTGAATTGTCTGTTTCGACTCAATTTCTTGACGTTCGCGCCGGTTAAGTTTTTACCCAATCTTGGTGCCACCCGCAATCACTGAGAATTCGCCTACCTTTCGTTGTACCTACTACTCGCCGAAAACTGCCTTTTTCGCGAAAATTTTGTGGAAAGGCAGCAATCTGCTGAAACTTCAGCCGATATAAACGAATTGCTGTCTGCAGGTCCAAAAAAGTTAGCCTATACGTATAGTTATGAAATTATTGGGTTGATTTGAGCCGGAAAATAGCTGGATTTTCTTTAGGTCATAAACAAATAAGGTGTTTTTATAACCTGTGCCATCTGGTCTAACAAGTAGAACATGTTAATCCACGAATATCACTGATAATTCCTTGTCAGTGTCTCCCATATAAAAGCGGATAAACCGATGAGGGGGGTCGCTTCCAATGCTCGCCTGGTCGCCGGCCGCTGTCGTACTTCCGTCCGTCCACCACTGGTGGTACCCGTCGTGGCCCCCGGCATGTCCCCGCCTTGTCAACATCGCTCCTATGCCTCGTGTGCTTGTCGCTGCTGGCCCGGCTAACCCTCGTTACCATCGCCAGTGGGCTGGTTGCAGCACGAGCCGCATTCATACATTTGTGCATGCGAGCGGAAGAAAGAAGAAGTATAAATGGGGCAATCTGCCTCAGAAACAGGTCCACGAGGTTGACAAAAAAGTACGAAATCGCATCAAACATCTAAATCGCTGTTCTTTCTAATGCTATTTTGTTTAGGTTTCTGTTGTCGCGGAGACGGTTAATGTCACCGGGCAAACCAGTGCTCAACAATTCAAGGTTTTTTTTTTGTTTCTTGTAATGGAACTGTTCATGGGAAGACATGTGTCGGAGGTGAAGATGATTACTATTTAGGTGCCTCCATGTCGACTTTCGGAAGATCTGTCAGCCCTATTCGAAAGCAAGCAGTTCAGTGACTGCACACTTGTTGCCAATTGCAAGTCCAACGGGCCGCAAACATTTCATGTGGGTTTTCTAGCATTTGATGAGATTGTTTTTAGTGGGTCGAGAGGGAGCTCAAGATACGGCTGTTGCGGTTTCTTTAATATGAAGGGGCTCTTACAGCCATTTTCTTATAGCACGTTGTAGTGTGGCATCGTAACTTTGAAATGCATGTCGATAGCTTTGTCATCGATATTTATTCCGCTACTACCGCTGAAATATGGTCTAGGGGAGGGATTGAAACATTTGGTGACCGAGAAAGATATCTTGCAACCTAACGATGCGCATATTCACGAACTTTTTTTTTGGGTAAAAGATTATCGAAAGCACATCGACTCCTTAAAAGCGCATTAATCCAGGTGGAAAAACTTCATTAGAAACGGGCCATGGTCTCCTACTGGGCTGGTCAGAAAGACCGCGACGCTAATGATAGGTCTTTAAATGTATTTTTTTATTAATTTACAACATCAGTCTACAGTATAACCATCATTATTATCAATGATGTCTGTCGGGAAGTTTTTCGACCACTCTCTTCCAGGGCGTGGATGCATCCTGAGACCACCCAGGAGAAAAGTGTTTACGCACATAAATTTACGCGATCTTCACACGTTTACCCTGGGTAATAACAATGATGCAATGCCCCAGAATTAGTTTAGAGTTGAAAAGTCGGACACCTCCACTTCGAGCTGATAGTGTAGAAGTTCTTGTCCTTCAGCTGCCGATTGAGGCCCCGAAACTAATGATAATCGGATGGCGCCAGATCAAGTGAATACGCTGATTGTGGTAGCACTTCCCATTGAAGTCCTAGAGTTTTGTCCTTTGCCATCTTCGCGACATTTGGCCTGGCTAGTTGTGCATGAGACAAGTTCTATCGCGTTCCGGACGTTTTTGGCAGATTTGATCGATAACCTTCAGCAGCTGATCAGCGCAGACCTCGGTAAGGACTGTTGCTCCAGGAGTCATGAACTCGTAGTAGGGCATCCCCTGAGAATCCTTCTTGCAGACGGAGGAGGAGTAGTTCACAGCACTGAGCAAAGCCGTGTTATCCACATGGGGTGTATAGCATTTGGTTGCTTCTATTCGATTGGTAGCACCGGCAGCGGCTGCTCAGATTTCTATATCAACTGGTTTTTGACCTACTGCTGTATTACTTGGTCTACTTATGCATCCACGTTGCTTTTACAGGTACATAAGGCGATTCTTGCCGCACGATCGCGTGTATTCCACGCTATGTTTGAGCACAATATGACGGAATCGGAGCGGAATGAGGTCGCGATTGACGATGTAGAACCCGATGTGAGTCTAATTACCCATCTCTTTGCCTACACAGTGGAATTGTTGTCCTTATCTGTATTTCAACTGGTTTTTAATTCTGCGCATGAGACTGCACGCCAGAGAAACACACGTGTTGGTAAGGCAAAAAAGAGAAACTAATTTTATAAATCCTCTCTTGAATTTCAATTCAATTTATAGGTTTCTTGATGAAAAATTAGACATTTGCTGCTCCGTTTTTTTTTTCTGAGCAGTCTTTTGTCAAAATATTGAACGCATGGTCGCATATTGCCTTACTGCTTCATAGATCAACTAATTTGGATCCTTTGTTGGTGAACATCCAAAATCAAGGACAAGGTCGTATCGCCACATTACTCGGTCCCATCCCCGCAAGAATCTTTGGGATCTTGCTAAGATTTTAGACATCCGCCTGCGAACCAGGATATTGGCCTGGATAATGCATACTGTGGAAATTTCCTACTATTTGTTAATTCTAATTTATAATTGCTGCTTGCTCATGAAGTGTGGAAATCACTAAAGTGTGTGATCCACCGCAGGCACTAGGAGCTTCCACCTCATGTCTTTTTCTACATGTGGAAAGTGCATCGAAGTATTCAAACAGTGTAAAAACGACTAGCATGTGAGATGCTTGCAGAATGTGGTTTTTCCCTACGCTGTCACTGCACTGGAGGGAAAAACCAGGAAGTGTGCTGCAAGCGAGTGTCAGCATTCCATCATAGTGATCAAGATTGCAATTCTGTCGCACTCTGTCTGAAATTTTGCTTTGCTCTGAGGACAGGGATAGCTTTGCACCAGGAATGGGTGTAGAAATTTCAAGAATTAAAACTTGTCGTTTCTGGATGTAATTGATTCTGTGCACTTACGCAACAAGATGAAAAGTTCAGTTCCATTGGCGCCGTTACAGTACCACTTTTTTAGGCGTAAATTAAATTGTGTCATTGTGCAGCCGACGTGTTGCACCGAATTTCACGGCTGCTCCTGTAGAAGTGTTCATTTGCGGGGTTATTGAAAGTGCTGATCAAGAATATGACAAGCATTTAGCATTATAATATTGTTAGTATTGAATTCATGGCCACATTCGTCTAGTTCTGCCTCGAAGTGATAGTTTCTATCCGGACTTTGTCTACGGGGGTTATTTGATGTGTTGATTACGGAAATCATACTAATTTTTTGACTGTAACCCTGTATTTCGTGAATGCTGTCAAATACTGGCACTCTCGAATATCCAGGATCTCGAAATGTCAAAAAAAGCTTTTTTGTTCAAACTATAGAGGGATAAGAGAGGCACAATATTCTAGCGGCATCGTAATAACGCTATCTCGTTTCATGCGGATTTCCACGGATAATATTGGTCGATTCTTACAGGTTACAGTCTTGCTTATTCAAGGTTAACAGATCCTCATGCGCATGCGTTTGAGAGAGCCATACGAAATCCGTATCCGTAATCCTAATCGTTATGCGGAACTTGAAGGGATTCTGAGACATTCATACTATGTCGAAGGCCTACAAAGAAACCTTTACGGTTTAAACAGGTTGTAAAATCCCTACAAAGATTAATAAAAAAAACCATACGAAACAACTCCCTACGCAGAGAATCAACGTTTTTTTCCCAAAGGTTCGTGGTATAGATTTGGAGCATAACAATGTATCGTGAAGCAATTTTTGAACAGATACAGTGGCCATCTTTTGGTGGAACTACTGTGACTGTGTGAAGAAGAAGTGGAATAGTGTACATGAAGTCAATACTAACAACATTATTATGCTAAGTGCTTGTCATATTCTTGATCAGCACCTTCAATAACCCACAAATGAACATTTCTACAGGAGCAGTCGTGAAATTCGGTGCAACACGTCGGCTGCACAACGGCACAATTTAATTTACGCCTAAAAAAGTGTTACTGTAACAGCGCCAATGGAACTGAACTTTTCATCTTGTACTTACGCACATTTTGCGTATGCCAATAAAAAAGTTGTTATTGTTCATCCCACTGAGAGGAATTCCCACTTGAATTTAACTATGGTGGTAATGCTTATTTCGTCAAGAAATGATTCATTTTTCCAATAAATTTTGTCTTACCTCATAGTCTGCCACATCTGATGTTCACCTTGAACCACGGCTGAAACCTGTAACTCAATAAAGTTACTCATTTTATCCACAATATTTTTGATGTTGTTATCTATACCGCCCTCTATTTTCAGCAAAATGGTCTATTTTTCGGCGAACTGATTCACAGTCCATGAAAATGCCATTAAAATTATCAGTAGATGAGCTCATTTGGGCCTGATCTTTGTCGTTTTAATCGGCTACCTTATTTTTCCTTTTTTGTTTTAAATTTTACTTCTGGGCAGAATTTAGCGTTTCCACTTGTTGCAGGTGTTGCGAGAGATGCTTTGCTTTATGTACACGGGGAACTCACCCAGTGTGGATCAGATGGCGCAGCACCTCATCGCCGCTGCTGACAAATACCACTTGGATCGCTTGAAGGTGGGTTCGCTGTAACATACTACTGTACCCCAGATTTTCACTTTATGTGTGCATGAAGTGGTAGTGGCAGTTTCTCTTTTGCGATGGAAATTGATGAGATATTAACGTCAGATCTCTTGCAGGTGATGTGTGAACAAGCGTTGTGTGCAGCGTTGACAGCGGAGAACGCGTGCGTTACGCTGGTGTTGGCCGACCTGTACTCCGCTGAACAGCTACGAACGCATGCGATCAACTACATTAATGTCAATGCCACTGAGGTAGGCGATTTTGATTGTGCTGAAATTTTCGTTTTCCTGGATATTGATAGACTCCGTTAGTTCCCATCGTTATCCTTTCAACCACTAATTTTGTGTCGTATTCCTCATCGCATGGGCGTGGTTTTGCTACCTCTTTTTTGGAACGTTTTCGAACTCCCGTCATCAATTAGCTTTGCGCAAATTTTGACGCCCCCATAGCTGGCGGAAAGGCTCCATTGTCTGTTGAAGAGAATGACAGCTTATGGGTGGGGTGGCGCCTGGTTACAGGTTGACAAATTTCCCATAATCACTTTGCGAGCAGCGTAAGAATTTGGCTCCAAAATATTTTTATTTCTTCCCTCTTCATTATTATTCCTAATTATTTACTGGAAGTAATTTTTTTCAAAAACATTTTTGAAATTTCGGGTAGCTGGATCTCCCGTTCGATGTAGGCATTTTTCTTTTCTCATGCCCCCGCCCCCTCAGTTCTTCTGGACCACCTCTAGTCCTAAACTACTTCATACTTTTTACATCTAAAACTATAAGTCACATTTGGAGCCTTTGTGGTTGGTGTATTTTTTCGGGAACGTACTATCTTCATGGAAAATCCTCTATCGGATACGTGCCAGTTACGCGCGACTATATGACTTTTCCCCACAGCCTTTCCTTTGTATCGAACCTTGTCAAAACTGTGCACGTTAACGCATCCGGCAGATCCAGCTTTATGTCAAAGCATAAAGTCTGACAAGGATCCACTATTCTGATGCCTCCTATTCAGGTGATGAACTCGGAAGGCTGGAAAGACCTGGTGAAAGAACACCCGACGCTTCTCGCCGAAGTGTTCAAGGCGCTCGCCACGCAACAAACGCCGCCCGTTGTGTTGGCCGCGCCGCCGAAGAAGCGCATCAAACATTGCCCGTACTGAGAGAGAGAGACCCTCTGAAGATCTTTGTGTTGGACATTTTGCTTACGTCAGTTTCGTTTGAATTTTGCTTATTTGTGTACGATTTTTGTTCCTGCGTGTGATACAGTGCCTCCCATTGAATCATGGAAAAGTCCTCTTTGCATGAGATTATCGATCTTTCTTAGCCAGCCTTTGCGGTTGTTTCCGACAGGCTGGCACCTCGCTCCTAGCTCATAGGTTCGTTCAGCGTTATCATTTTGTTCTATGTTCAGGTATTTATGTTTTTATTGTGCTAGTTGTTGGCGACATTCGATCAATTCTTGTGTGGTGTTTCGATGTTTCGATCATTTACCGACTGCGGGTGTATTACGATTACTTCTCTTTTATTTTTATTCGTGAAGATAGGCATAACCGGTAGATTTTCGTGCAAGTTTGGGTGTGTCCCTCGCGCGCTCCTCGCTCGCCTTTGTCTACGGATTTGAATAGCTTTGCTGTATCAGAGAGAAGTGAAGCTTTTGATACTTATTTGTGTTGTCGTTTGAATGTTGTTGATATGCTTTGGTCTGTATTTATAAGGGAAGAGTTCCTCAGAACTTCATACTGCGTACGTATTCGTGCTTGTTAAGCACTTTACACACCCTTTATATATTTTCAAACAACACTAGTTCAAGAGCAGAGAAAACTATCCGACTATGAGCTGTTTACTACATGTCGAATTTAAGTCTAAAAGATTGCGGACTTGTACTTTTAGGGATATATGAAACTTCATAGATACTGCACTGTCATAGTTGGACCACACCCCTTTTAGCATAGTGTAATAATACCTTACCAAGTACTAATTATAATGGAATCGCTACTATTTCAAATAGTTCTTTGTAAACAAATCGTACCCCCGATGATTGAAACTATGTGCGTGGCTAACCCTTACCCTCAACGGCATATTTTTGATTTCTTTGCTCTCAACTACGGATTTTCAATAACTGTCATTGGTCTGCATAGCAGTTCGGTTTCTGGTGTGCACTCATTATTGGAACTATAGTTCTCCGCCATAAAGACAATTCATACTCGATGATCTCATTGTGTTCTGCCTCACGAGATGTTAGGTGGACGATTTATTTGTAAAAACGGCCTGACGTTCCGAAACATCTTTAGCGAAGGCCTGAAAGTGGCGTTACTCTAGTCCTAACAACAGTCCTGGGTGGCACAACACTTGTAAGATCATCGATTACTGAAATCTGCTCAGGCTCAAGGGTCGAAGAACATGCAGTTCCTACTTAGAACTGTGTTCTCGCTGACATCGTGGCCCGGCATTGACGCAGCATTATTTAGTGAGCCTCACATACCTGAAGCGGTCTGAGGCTGACTAGTACTTCTCTAACTGATTGGTAATATAACTAACCGACTAGTACTGATCAGTACATCAGGGTATTAATTGCAATGAGTTGCGAAGTTCTCAATACAATCGTGTTGAATCATGAGTACTCGTGAAGAAACCTTTCGCCGCACTTTTTGACGTGTGTCTGACGCACGTATAGTTTTAGCATACATTACCCTAGATAATAAGAGCCGGGTTTAACATAATATTATCCGGACCCAGTGCTGACCGGTACATGTAATTTTCGAATGGCACTACCCCACCAAAAACTAGTTCTTGCTGCGAGAAATATTTAACTGCAATCCCAGGTAAGTTTGGAGAAGGACCGCAGCAGCAAGAGGTGGATCTTTTGATCATGTGGTGAAGAAGTAAGAGAGGGCTTGTCAGACACAAAAGAATCGCAACACAATGCAGGAACATTACTTCCCGTCGGGTCCGTCCGTCGCCATGAAATGGTAGGATTCAATGGTAGGTCCCGTCATGATTTGGTAGGATTCATGAAGGTTTACGGGAAGGTAGTGGTCTACCTGCCCCTCTGAAGTGGACAAGTCTTCCCGGTAAAAATGGGTGAACTTTGTCGAGATAACCCACCCGAATCAGAGATGACAAGTGATGTCGAAGATATCAAGCTATGTAATCTTTTGCCAGAAAAATCCGTCCGATCTAAATGAGTGGGAGGCTCAGGTTCTTTCCGGGAACTTTCATGAATCCCACAACAGAAGGAGATGGACCGCAGGTCACCGGTCGGCACCTGTGGCTACCTGCAGCTGTCCTTCTACAAATCTGCCTCGACCTCGCCTTTCAAATGGCAGTTTCTTGAATTTTAACCTAGAAAAGAAGAAGTGCATGTTAGTTTTCGCTCAAAACACTACAGAGCAGTTAGTGTGTGGGAAAATGATCCTGGAAATAGTGGTAGTTGTCATAGCTATGCGCAATTTGTAGTAACTAGAGTTGCACCGTGTATTAAACAATGCAAGTGTTTGTAGATGAGTGTAATTCGCATGATATTTTATTTTCACTTTAATTTTAAGCTTGATCCTGAATCCTGTACCTCGTAGCACAGGCTTCAAGAACTCAGTGAGCCCTAATTCGTGGCATTGTAGGTGTATATGCATGAGGGCCTCCAGTGCCCCGTTCTCGCTCACACGCGTCGCGCCGTCTGCTTTGCGTCACTCTGATTGTCTGCGCATCCGCACATTTCATCTGTAGCACACGCGTACGAGCGAGTATGAACCATCGTTTCTAATAGGCGTAATGGTTCCTCACATGGATTTCCAAGCAGTTTGAATTTATCTTTGGAATGTAGTGTCCTTCTCTGTAGAGACATAGCACGGGTTCTATAATACTTGTATTTATAGTTATTTAATATTTACAATATTTACAACACTGTCCTCACTTCAACATTCAAGACAGTAACAATATATCTACAGATGCAGAAGACGGTAAACAAGTACAGTACCGCTACACGAAACATCACCATTTGTAGCCTACAGTGACAGAGAGAACCGGTATGCTGATGGTCACAGGTGATAGAGAAGAACGGGTTGATCACTGGGAATGACATGTCTCCGAAACGACACGATATCCACAAAGTAAAGCACTAGAAATCCACGAACAACGCTGAAGTAGGGGAGCTGGAGGGTGGCTATGCAACACTGGCGCTTTTGGCGGCTTCTTCCTGTAATCGGGTGCGGTGCAGCTCAGCCTCCAGCCAAATCAGCTCCTTGAGCTGTTCCTTTGGCAGGTCGTCCAGCTCCATTTCGTAGGTAAACGGGTGTTCGCAAACTGGCTGTAAAGTCTCAAGACAGTGATACTATATCTGTTCCTCTCTATTTGAGGCATGAACGCAGGAGGTAATGTTGAAGTTTGGTAATGTGTTGCTGACCCCAAAAATAGTAACTTGTCGTGCAATCACGGATGTATTGGGTTGGTCCAAAAGTCTTGCATCAAATTCTACACTTTTTTCAAACAGCCACAACAATATTTTTTGTGGATGGAACCTGGTTCGCCAATTTTTATAGTTGAAAAGTACGAGGGTGGGATGAAAAGTTTCCGGAATGACCAAAATACATTTGCTATTTTCCAAATGTTTTTATGGCATTGCACTGATAAATCCTTCACATGAAAAGGCTGAAAATGTCAAGTCGATCTGACAAAAACTCGGTTTTTGACTAGCAGTTTAGTTCAAGCAATTTGAAGTTCAGCTATTGAATGAGACGGAGTTTAAGCGACCACTGAATCTTTTTATTTGGAGGGTAAAACGGAAAGGAAATCAAATCGCATCAGTATGCCGGTTATAGCGCATCATACTCTTTATTTCCAAAACTTAGTTTTTGGGTTTCGAAAATAGAGCGTAGCTATACGCGTTCAGGAAGTGAACCAAGCGCAGAACGTCGGAGAAAAGCCAATGTTCTAAAAATCATAGTAAGATTTCTGAAGCCTTTCTTGCAGGTGGCAATTAAAAATGTATGAAATTGAGAAGGTTTTGGGCATTTCTTACGTACAATAACTCTCCATTTCACAAGGGATGATACGGCCGGAAAACTTTTTGGAAAAACGGTGCCGCATTTCTACAACCCTAAAAAGAATAGGAAATCCACAGCGCATTCAAAGAAATCGATGGTCTTTTCAAGGCGCCTTCATTTCAGAAAACCTTCTTAACCGCTCAATTCGGCATTGAGAGTTAGGATGAAGGATTACTACGGGCCAAAGTATTCCAACGAGAAACTTAGCCTCTTGTTTTGAACAGTTCCCTTGGACTGGATAACAAAACCGTAGCTGGAAATGAAGTCTAGACTCATTGTCAGCACTCCCCACTAGTTATGTACATGACAGCATTTAAAACTCTGGATGTGACAACAAAATCTGTTCCGAAAAGAAAAAGTCCATCTATTGCGGAGGAGTGGTAGTGGTACCTGTTTTCGCTCTCGCCGAGGGATTTTCGCTATTTATCGGAAAACGTGTTACTTTATACCACTATTTCTGGAAGCATTTGGAGTGAGAATTCTGGCGAAGTGCCCCCGTCCAACCAGGTAAAATAGCTTTGTATCTCCATGAAATTATGACCGCCTCTTCCTCGGCGGAAACTTATGAATATCAAACTCGAAACATTTCCTCATCGGCTTATTTTTCTTCACTGGCTTCATTGCACTCCTGCTCGGCCAAGGAACTCAAATTTCTTCTGTTTAGGAAAAGACTATGGTTGAGCCACAAGCGAGATTTAGCTATAGACCGTGATTTTGTGTACTTCAGAGAAGGTGATTATAGGGAAAGCACGGATGGCATGGAAGAGACTGGGCCAAGTGCGTTGAGCTCCAATGAGAATGGGCAAAAATATGAATTTTTATTAGATGCATGCGATTCCTTTTTGTTGTCATTTGTTGGAGACTTTTCAACCCACCATCGTAGTAGAACATTCTATTGCCTATGAATTCCAATTCAAGACCAAGAAATTCTGCATCGAAAGATAAATGTTGGTGTAAGACTTTCAAACCAGTTTAATTGTATGCACAAGGCGTACGATTCCAACATTAGTGCATTAAAATTTAAAGAAACATATCTGTCGAAAAAAAATATCGGAATAAAGTACTACCTCTTCGTTCGGATCGTAGTATTCGTCGAGGTAAGGATGAGCGAGAGCTTCTTCGACGGTGATTCTTAAAACGCTTTCCTTGTGATCCAAAAAAAAAAATAGTGGGCACACTACATAGGACGTATAAAAACAAACCGTTTGTTGGGATCAAAAGTGAGCATCTTGTCGAGCAGATCCAACGCGCGCGGATCAGCTTCCGGATACAGGCTTGCCCACTCTAGTTTTGGCTTTTGTGATAGCGACTTCAAGTAAGACCGAGCCTGAACGAAAAAATTACTAGTTCGCCGGAGACTCCCCCAGCAAATACGGATAGGGGTGGAAAGCCCAACTTTTTCGTTCATAATACACTTGAGATCTTCTTCCGATGGAGATCCTATCACAGCCAGAATGAGGTTCAGCTGATCGAGGTAGTGCTTTCCGGGGAAAAGTGGCCGATTGTTCAGCATCTCAGCCAGGATGCACCCGACCTTAATAATTACTATGATCTCGATCGATAACTCTAAGGTGGTAATTCTGGGAAAATACCACGTACAGACCATACATCCATGGATTTTGTGTACCCTTTAGAGTTGAGCATGACTTCAGGTGCTCGATACCACCTCAAAACACATACATCCTTCTATTATAGTGAAAACCCATTTTCTTCAGGAATTTCTCACCTTGTTGCAACGTATTCCGTCAAAAATCCTGTGTGGTCGGTGCGAGGGTCGCTCACTCGCGCTAGGCCGAAGTCACAGATCTGAAATCGAAAGAGGCAGCGTGCTCAGTAAAGAAGTATTGGTTTTGGACTTCTGAATTTCATTTGCAATACATAAAATTAATCGGTAGAAAGATGACGCGATCGCGGCGCGTGCGATATGCCAGTGGTAGTTGAGCACGGCTTTGAGAACGCAATTCATCAGATTTTGGCCCAGATATCTCCTCTGCTTTTTCTTTTCTGCATTTTTTCTGCTTTTTCTCCATAAATTGAATTGTATTTGGAATCTATGGCTCTGAATCTAATAAATGGGGTCCTCGAATATCTGAGCAAGGCCGCGCTCAACTACCACAAGCAGGCCGTGCGCGCACGCGCCGCAGGCTCGTTCCGCCTCAACAACTTTGAACTGAGAGATTTTATGGACTTTAACGTACCCCTGATTTTTGAGCCGCCGCGCTCATGGACCGTTCACTCGGTGCGATTTCTGCCTCAAATCCCACCCTTTTTATAACAATCGCATTCATCGAAAGTTACTTCTTGAACACTTGATGAACTATGTACAATTCGAGTTGTTTTACAATCATTCACATCAACAGTCTTTAGCTTGCTAAATATAATAATAAGGTGTATTTGGTTGTCCCAAAAATAATGGCCGTTTTTGGACTGCACTTTCCAGTGTACAAAACTCAGCTCGAACTCTAGGTATTTCTTTGAAATAAAAACTGTGATGATCAGAACTTTCAGTAAATTCAAAATATGTTATGAAAGTTGTAAAAAGATGAAAATGAAATAGCTGAAACCCAACTGAACTGCGGAAAGGCAACTTTTAGTACATCGTGATTCAAGAACAAGCCTTGAAAAAATTGGGAGTGCAAAAAACTGTGTTCCACATCATCGTACCCACCGTAAAAAGCAGCTTTACGCAAGAATTATAAAGTAGTTCTAGAGGGAGACGGACCTTCCGCACCACCATAACTAGGGGCGTGCTTACAGGCTAGCTGAAGAGCGTCGTGATTGGTTAATTACTAGCAGCTCGTTAATTAGGGGTCGCGTCGCACTATAGGAGACGCGGCGAAGATCCAGGATCTGGACGAGTATGATGGACAATATCAAGCAGATCAGTAATTTTTTTATTTGGAAATAATAGAAAGTTCCGGAAATATACTACCACCATGCTTTAGTTGAACTGCTTCGTCTATGTCCGTCTGTGTACTTTTTGGTAATTGGTGGATTTATGTATGAGCCACCGAAGCCTCACCAAGAGGTTGCGGCCATTATTTTTGGGACAACCTAATAGCATCTCATTTTAGCCCCACAACTTCCAGAACATGTGAGTATCGAAGTTCTATTACGTACCTTCAGATCGCAGGTCGCATTGAGCAACAAATTGGAAGGCTTCATATCCCGATGTAAGACGTTTGCGGAGTGAATATACTTGAGACCACGCAGAATCTAAGCAGCAGAACTATTACAGAGGAGCGTCTGACGGTTGAAAGTGAGTAAAATGAGAGGCAGTGAGGTGAGAGCAGCAACCAACTTGATACAAGAAGAAGCACACATGGTCGTTTGATATGACCTGCGTCTTCAGCAGCTTATACAGATCCGTGTCCATCAGACATTGCACCAAATAACTGAAAACTTCGTTATGCCTTGGGATGCAAGGGTTTGTTGAGCGATAAAGGCATTTTTCCGCGGAAATAATATGCAAACTCACATATCCTTCATTTTCTCCACTGACTCAGAACGGATAATATCTTGAATATTGATTATCTGAAAGATAAATAGCGTGATAAGACACAAAAAAGAACGAACACAACGGAAGCACTCACATTTTCATGCTTGAACCTTGTGAGTATCTTTATTTCACGCAATGTCCTCTGACAATAAGTCTGGTGTTCGAAAGGAGAGATCTTCTTTATAGCCACTCTTTCCTGGGTGACAGTGTCCAGAGCGGAACTGTAACAGCTGATTTAGTTGCAAGTTCAATGGATGGTAGTGTGGAGCTTGGGACAGTAAAATACAGTCGCGGACAAAAGTATTACTGCAACAAATGGTTTTTCGTGCATCACTTCTTTCAGGATAGCACAGGGCAGATCAAATTTTCACTTTTCTTGCAGATACTCGTGCAATCAGTAACAAATTCGAAGCTCATCTTTTCGAAAAATTTTCCATGAAAAAAATTTCCGTGAAAAAAATTATTGAAGGAGGTCAAAATCTATAATTTGGTAGTATCCACAACGTCCCACAAGATGAGAATTATCCTTTTGATCTCAGCACGAATCGGTATCCATGCAACATACTCAACTCACAACTGCCAGAAAATGTGTGTGCACCGTTCCCCGGCTGACATCTACCAGCTTACTCGAAGTCAGTTTAGCGGTGGACCTGTATGGATGTCTTTGTCACTCTAGTCCAGCCAACCCATTCAGGGCTAGTATTCATGAACGCTAAACCAAGCGAAACCAGGTTAGCAAACCATATTTTGCGTTCTACGTCTCTCAACGTTGCCTAGTCTGTGGGATAAACAATCACGCTAGCCATCGTTGGTTAGCATGGTTAGCGTTTCGTGAATCGCAGCCTAGCTCTGTTTAGAAGACAGTGCTGTTCCTGAGGCCTCTCTAACTTAGTTGAATGTGTATTTTTCAGCATATTCCATACATAGTCGTTTCGAAAACGTCAAGCATTTGGGCAGGTTGGAAAGCAGCCAGTAGGGCATATCGCAGGAAAGAAGTCTTGGATTTTCATTCTGGCTCGCGAAGTAAGAAATCTAAGTGACCTCATATAAGCTGAAGATGCTCCAGGATTTCTATTAAGTTGTAGCATAAGTTTCAGCTATTTTGAGATTTTCTACGAAAAAATTCCATAAAAAATCAAACAACAACAGGTATGAATCGGGGTGTCCACCACAACAGTTGACAGTTTTCTGCCCATCTTACTGCCAGAGCTTGACTCCGCTGCTTTAGAATTCGGTGGACTACGAGACAAAGAACGAAATCGAGTAGCACTGTGGGTCACTCACTTTGGCGAACTGGCTCATGTACAGGGTGGGCCATAAATACGGTAACAAAACGTGCTTTTCTTTTGAAGAAGCGTGTTCTGCCTTGAAATCAAACTCGACTGGGAGGGTGTCTCGGAAGGTTTTACCAGCACAGTGCTCCAGCGCTTAGGTTACGTTTGGTTCACGATTGGGGGAATGATATGTTTTAGGACCTGCTTGACTTGCCGTGTAGATGTTCAATTGCCCCAGAACAGGATCAATTGGGTTAGTGGGTATTCAAAGCACTCAAGACCTAGGCTTTTCCTATCACCCATAGAAATCCGGAGTTTTCAAAAAAGCATTCCAAAAAACGAACGATCAATATGACCCCAACCACTTGGCCGCGGTTCACGACTTCGCTGACTGTCTAAGGGTCTGATTCCTGGCCAATGGAGGATATTTCTGGAGGTTGTTTGGTTTTTCAGTAAGCATGAGGCAATGTACATAAATCATTCGACAATGCCCCAAATTACATCGAAATTCATTTTCTAGCTGCCATTTTCCCTGTTACCGTATTTATGGCCCACCCTGTAAATCAAAAGATTCTGTGCTCTGATAATTGGGGCTCTGTTAGGGTAAGATTTGGGCTACATAACGCGCGTTTTAAAATTTGGGTGCGAGCTTTTTGCTTTTCCAGAAAGCTCGATGACCAGAAACAAGTTGCGTTCTGCAGTGGGACAAAGTGGTATGATTTCTAAGAAACGCTTCGAACTTGCCATAAAATTATTCCACTCAGTGTTCGCAAAGACTTGTTCTCTTTAATTATAATGGAGTAACTCCCACTTGAGTCCGCATCAATTGAAGAGAGAAAAACGCCGTAATCAAAATTTTGGGTGACCAAGCTTCGTAGCTTCGTTTGGGATTGCTCGGAAACAAAAGTCAGAAAGAAGGTATTGAGAAGAATGAGAATGGCCTCAGTAATGTTTCATAATTTTTTGGTTACCCTCGCTCAACGTCATAGTCCTCTTATTGCCCGTGGAATAGATGTCGCTAAATTTGTGTTCTTGAGGGTTTCTTGAGGGTCTAGAATCAATTACACTGTCAGATTTGAATGAAAAATCGGCTTCAGTTTGTGAGATCAAACACACTAAAACCGTATATGACATGTGCCTAATTTATTATGGTTGTAATTCATTGGAACAGTTCAAATATGCCCAAGCAAAAACAGCGGAAGCCTATATTACAGCCTAGTTGAGTATCACCATGTATATAAAGCTTCATGGCGTTTTGAATATAAAGTAGGTTTTGCTGAAATGTAATGAAGTCTATGAACTATCACCGAGCGGAGTAATGCAATTTGTCTACGGAAAAACAAGCTGATTCAGCTGAAATTTGATAGCCCAAACTAAATGAGTCATTGTTAAAGTAAAAGACACCGGCTAATGTATGAAAAACAGTGCGTGGAGCGAAGTGACGCGAATTTGAGTAAAATTCCATGAAAATTCGATTGTTGCCACAAATCAGATCGATGATGAGCCGATGACTGCGATCCTTACTATTAAAGAGAGAAAACCGGGAATGTTATGCTAGAGGGACCGCTTGACAATGTGATACGGTGATACATCTAGAGACAACTTCTGCCATGTTTGTTTGTTTGTTTGTTTGTTTGTTTAAAGAATCTGCGTGAATTGGGTGATAATCATATTACTGGCTTCGTTGTCTTATATTTTTGGATACACACTGTAGTAATATAATACTATGCACATATGTAGATCCCTACTTTTTCTTAACTGCACCCACCCGTTCTGGTAAATAGCGATAATTTATCTAATACGTAAACGCTTATCTTTATCAACATATGTTCAAGACTCCTAGCGTCCACGTGCACGGAAATTTAATTTTCATAACGTGGATTAACGTATCTCTGATAAATGTGCAGCACGAACGCAGCCCGAACGGCATAATGGTTCGAGTAGAAACGCTAGAAGCGACGGCTCCCAGTTGCTGCCATCCTCCCCTCTACTGCTGCTCAAGCTGTCGTCTCTTTAGCAGCACGAACGCAGCAATTGCTGAGGGATGGCAGCAATTGGGAACCGTTGCTGCTAGCGTTTCTACCCGAACCATTACGCCGTTCGTGCTGCGTTCGTGCTGCATTCATGCTGCACAGTTATCAGAGATTGCAGTAGGAATCGGAGATCAAATACAAAGGCTGTGACCACGTCTGGACTGCTCAATAGCCTGCGTATCCGAGCCGCTAATTGAATAGTGTTCATATGTTCAAACCACCATGCTGTTGCGTCTCCTTTTTCATTTTGGGTGTAAATCTACAAAGATCTAAGTGCGTTCCGCAGAATGCAGACCTCCTGAAAGTGCAAGTTGCAGACGCTGCAGCACGTTGTAACGCTTGGTTTTGGATCGTGGTTTTTGTATTTCTAGGCGAGCAATAAATCTTAAAAATAGTGCCGCTATTGAATCAACATCGTCGCAACGGAACAAGCTTCCAGAAACTGGAGATAAAAGAGTACTGCGCTACCTGAAACCTTTTTCCTTTCTCCTAATCCCCCACAAACAAGCAAGGGCGAGGAAACGAAGCCAGCAATTTTTCTCCATCCATCTTTCCACCTTCCAATCAAATTCAACGTAGTTTCCTGGATCATCTCTAATACTATTCAAAACAGAAGTCATGATACGTAGTTGTCTTACTGACAATGAGCTTCACAAGGCTGGTGATATTTTCTTTCAGTGCCTGGATGCATTATTGAAATCACCCAGGGTAGACGTGTTAACGCCCTCGTCAACGATGGGTAAATTTGTGTGGTGCTAACACGTTTACCCGGAGTAATCTTAATGATGTATTCGGGCCCACATCGGAGACAGTTCGCAAACCACACTCATGGCTTATGTCCTCTGGTCAGTGTCCTCAGAGGACTCCGCAGACATAGCTGGCTGGTAATCGCTATGAGTATCCCCAGACTTCGCCAGTTCGAAATGAATTAAAATGAACCGACGATGTAAGCGATAAGGACCGTGTAAATGATACGTATCGATCGCCACGTTACACTGCCATGGATCGCTGCCAAACTGAGCTCATCGCCTCTTTCGTCTGGAGTCTCCTTCTTCACTTTATCCATGTGGCGACCGCCGGCGGTCGTGGCGAAGTCTGGCGATACTCTATAACCACCACGATCGCCACGATCGCTATGAGAACATTGTGTCTACACTTCATCGCTGAGCGACCATCGCGTACATGCAAATATTTTTCAACAGCGATTGGTACCACGCAGAAGCATGCGTATGCTACAGCTGCATTGGGTTGGAGAGGGGGTGGGCGGCGATTATTCTCACGATGTGACGTCGCGGATGGCCATCGCATGCTGTTTATACTTTCTCCGTTCAGAAATCACGCGATAGGCTGAACTTGGCCATACCTGCTGTCAGACGGGTTCGTCAATGTTCTGGATTGGTATCGTCCCTTGACTACTTTTTCCAGCTGTTTCAGTGTACAACCTAATTCACTACGTTACATGTCGCACGGCGCATGTGGCTGTCACCGCGACGTCATCGCATCGCGATGAAGTATAAACATACCCCAGTCACGATCGGTATCGAATACATGAAAAAAATTAAGCACAAAGTAACTCACGCAACCATTCCGTAAGCACCCTCGCCAATGTAGGCGAGATTCACATAGCGCGGCCCGACTTCGAACGGTTGTCCATGCACTTCCTCGACGTTTGCTGCCGGATCCTCCTCGCTCATCTGCCAAGATACAACGAGCAGTCAGAATGAGGCAAACGTATGAGGATGCGTCATAAGAGTGCGGAATTGTGGCGGGAATGACGACTACAAATTCCAATAACGGATACACGACTGGTAATGTGCAATAACACTGGAAGCTCGAAGCAACGAAAGCGCAATCTTCCCAGCATTAGTCACGAAGATGACGCAGCAACATCGACCAGTGAACTTGTGCGTCATCGACACAGATTTCAGGTAAATTCCAGAAAAACAAAAAATTCCACGTCGTGGCACGTGTGAAAGAAGCGCTCAAGGGCAGAATAAGCGGATGTTTCGCTGTTCCAGATAGCAATCCGGTCAGAGCTCCAATTCGCAGCAGAAAACCGTCCGTCGAGTACTATTTAACTAAACTTTACAAATACATCGATTGGCCAAGTTTGCTCAGCGGTGCACCAAACGCCCGTGCGTGCCATCGAATTTTTTCCCAGCCGGTGAGGAATTCAAAGGCAACATCCACGAGAACTCCGAGAGATGTTGCATTCCAAGAGAATGGAGATATCACAATCAGATTCGCGAACACAGCTATCCAGTCTGATCTCGCCGCTCCGACGACGCACCAATTTACGCATGCTCTGTCATTTCAAGTTAAGAGCGCGAGCTATGGCATTCGCCTGTATTATTATTTTTCTGGGAACATTAACCATTCTTTTTGGGAACATTATCCATATTCTGTGTAAATTGCAAATTTCTCAGTAAAAACATGAACTTCTCGCTAAACTACCCCCAGTACGAACACTCTAATAAATTATCTAATAAATTTGAAAAAATAAGTAAACACTTTATTAAATTTTGATTGTAATTAGCGCATTAGAAAAACATACAAAAACTTCTCGTAAAGGAACAAAGTACCGAAGCATCATTAGCCTATATGAACATAGGACCAAATAGAAATCGGATAACCCAATTAATTTATTTATCGATTCACAACCCGATCCAAGGCATTTGAACTTAAAAAAACTGGAGGCACATAAATTCTCATTGTAACTCCTCACCAGTTGTGCTTCTCCTTCTTTCCTGGAGATCGAAAATTTATCCGTTCATCGAAAAAAATTAAACTTATCCGAAACCGGATAGCCGAAATCGAATATATCTAATGCTTACCGATTTCTTGAATCTCTCGCATGTTGCGCACATTTTCAACGTGGAATGATTTCTGCCCCTGGATGATCTCCTGTTCTTTTTCTTTGTTGTGTCGAGCTTGGAATTCAAACAAAAAAGAAGTTGGCTCAGCCAAAGATCAATAGAATGCCAGGTTAATCATGAGTTAATTCAATAGCCAGCAAAAAAGTCAATAGACAAGAAAAAAAAATTCGATCACAGCATTGAAAGCAAGAATGCTATCGAATGAGCTAGGGTTCTACCATGTTCCCGTGGATATCCTATGTACTTAGGTGTCACGTGAAAGAGCTCTAAAGTCCACATGTCGTAATGCTTAGAACAAACACTCTCACATGGTCTATTATCCTCTCATTATCCTGACAACAGTTGACTTAATAGCATCCAAGAATTTCTCCCCGTACTGCCAAATAGTAGTCCTTAGTGTAGAAATTCATAACCAGTTCACTACTTTTGTTCTCATTTACCGCAGCCCTTCCTGCGAACTAATATCCTTTTCGCAGGCACTTGACTTTGTCAGCGAATTCTTCCATTCCAGCGCAAATTGTGTGCTACTCGGAGATCTCAATTTCCCAACTATTAATTGGCTGCAACCGAACAAGAGCGCTAGGTCGCTACCGCCTTCGAGCCGATCCTTCCTTCAGTTCTGCACTGAACTGTCACTTTCCCAGCTCGTCACTGATCCCACACACAACGACAATATTCTGGATCTTATCCTTACAAACAATCGGGACTTGGTCAATCGTGTGCGCGTTCTAGCACCCTTTTCCACCTCCGACCACAGAATGATCTCGTTCAAACTCTCACAACCTTTCAATAAGGTTAAGCCTCAGGCTTGCTACCTCGACTTTGCCCGTGGTGATTATGACACTATCAACGAGCATCTCCTCAGCATCAACTGGCGCGAGATGGTTGCCGCGGCCAAATCAGCCGACGACTGTTACCAGCATTACGTGCAATGCTGCACCGACCTCATTACTCAATACGTACCTGTTCGTTTCTCTGCTCGTACCTTATATCCTATCCGAATTAGAAAGCTCCAATCTTTCGTCAACACCTTGTACAAAACACGCAACTTAGGAGGTAAACAAAAATATTTGCGCTTTTCTAGAAAACTTAAGCGTGAGCTAGCCAAATATCACCTAGTACAAGAGGAAAGAATTGCCTCAAGTCGTAATCCGAAAGCCCTTTACAGATTTGTTAATAAACGCCTGAAAGCTTCTCTTGGCATCGGATCTCTACGCAATCCTGAGGGAATTTTGTGCAGATCGGAGGTGGAAAAGGCGGAGGTGTTCGCTGAACACTTTAAGTCTTTCTATAAGGAACCAATTCAGGATAATCCACCATGTCCCCATTATACCACTGCCAGTCTCGACTTCATAGATATCAACTCTGAAGTGGTTTATAGAACCCTTTCACGGTTGCCCTCTCGTACCTCGTTCTCTCCTGACAGCATCCCCTACATTTTCCTAAAAAGAGCTGCACTCGGTCTCACCACCCCTCTTACATTATTATTCAATAGATTTCTTCTCCTTGGGGAAGTCCCATCGATTTGGCGTCTCGGAATCGTGAAACCAATTTTCAAAAAAAGGTTGTCGATCTAGTGTAAACAACTATAGACCGGTATGCCTCACTTCAAGCACTAGTAAAGTTCTTGAAAGAATAGTACGGGAACAAATCGATAACTATCTTGCTTCGAACCAGCTTCTGAGCAAAGCACAGCATGGCTTCTCCCGGAAAAGGTCGACTACTACCGCTCTCATGACAACTATTCCGTTTTGGCAGCAGATTGTTGATAGGAAAGGATACGTTACAGCATGTTATGTTGACTACTCCAAAGCGTTTGATTCAATACCGTTGAATTTCTTGTTCGAGAAACTTGAGGCTTTCGGAATTACAGGCTGCCTGCTCGAGTTCATAAAGTCTTTTTTGAACAATCGCTACCAAAAAGTGTATATTAATGGTTCTTATTCAGAGAGCTATGCAACTCCCAGCGGTGTTCCGCAAGGGACTTGTTTAGGACCTCTGATGTTCTTACTATATATTAACGACCTCCCTAATGCTCTGCCCCCCAATGTAACTTGCTCAATGTATGCTGACGACTGTAAGATCTACTCAATTAACTGCTATGAAGCCATGCAACCTGCCTTAGATGCTCTAGAAGGATGGTCTCGGAGGTGGCAGTTATCGATATCCAAAACTAAAACAACCCTTATGTTAATCGGTCAATCACATCCTAAAACATGCAGGTTTTTCATAGATGGACAGGAACTTCATATCTCCAATTCAGTATGCGACCTCGGTGTCACCTATTCAAACACTCTAAGTTTTGAGGAGTACATTAACAAATGCGTTCGTCTTGCATTTGTGAAGTCCAATCATATCCTTCGAGCATTCTCCACAAAGAATCTAGAAACGCTCTTCAAGCTTTTTGTGACGTATGTAAGGCCGACTTTAGAATACTGTGCTATGCTCTGGTCTCCTTTGAAGCAGCAAAACGTAGATTCATTAGAAGAAGTTCAAAAGAAGTATACCTGGCGCATCTTTGCTAGGAATGGATTATTTCGCATACCTTATCAGCAGCGACTATCTCACCTCAAAAACAGCTCCCTACAACTGCGGCGATGTCTAATCGACCTATGCTTCCTGTACAAGATAGTATTTGGGGAAGTGGATATGAAAATTGACACCTTATTTTCATTGTCCGAGTTTAATTCAAGAACGAGAGGTCATCGATTCAGATTTGTACTACCTAAGGCTCATTCTCAACAGTTTCGAAGCTCATTTATGGTGCGAGTCATCAGGATTTGGAATCAACTTCCTGCCTCTATCATTCAATCATCATCACCATCCACCTTTCACATGAAGCTTAGCAAATACCTCAAGGACAGGGGGTTTACTTGAATTTTCTTAAAATTTGACGTATCGACTTCTCACAGCTTTTTTTTGCAGATAAACCGATCCATTTTCGACGATTTTTTTCATTACCGCGTCTGTTACTAACAACTTTTTTCGTGTTCCGTGTTACTAATAACCTATTCCGTATGGGTTGTTGTTTTTTTTTTTCTTCGTTTCAAGCCCCACCCCCAACATCCCTCAGTCAGTCGGATCGTCATGTGGGCTTGGCGTAGTTGGCGGACCTACTAAGTTGGTATCCGGAGTCGTTTATACTCTCGCGGCTTGCAGTGTTGGCGGGCCACTGCCCTTCGACGCCAAGTAACCCACTCCCTGCCCTCTCCATCACCCCAGTTAAGACGTTTTATCGGATTCTCAGTTTCTAATACGAGTTTGATTCTTTTTTCGAGCTAACCGATAATAAACATTACATTACATTGAAACAGTTCTTCGATAAAATCAAGTTCAGAGAAATCTTCAAGAATTCAGAATGAACTCCGGCTAGAAGGTAAAGCAGCGACGAATTTCATGAAGATGTCAATATCAGATGAAAAAATAACAATTTAATTGGAGAAGAATCATCTGCGTCAAGTGCATCTGTTTTCATAACTGGTTGAGAAAAACAACTCCTCCGGGAGCGTCCAGCATAATCAGCTTCATCCTACCGCTAACATGAGGAATGATTTTGCAGTGCAGATTTATCGATTGTAGAGTACTCGCCTCGTAAAATAGTATAGAGTAGTAAAATAGCAAACCAGCAGAGAAGATTGTTTTTCTTTTCCCTTGGAAAGCGAGTTAACCTCTTTGCCTATTCAAAGCCACTACTTCACCTTCATCTTCAGAACCTTATACTTCTTGAGACATTGACAATAATGACACCTATGATTGCTTCCAGACCTGCCGGCAGTATTCGAGAGATTTTTGGGTCAGAATCAGCCCAATGGGGACATCTACCAGAAATGTGATACACATATCTCCGAACAATGCTCTAGCTATATTCAAACTAGAGAATTTGATTCCAAATAAGTTGAAATCTCAGATTTCCGGTGAAGACGTAAAAATACTACCCCTGAGGAGTGGAAAGTTCAGAGCTTTCTCCCTCTCCAGCATTCGTATTTTCCGAATCGCGTTCTGAATTAATAATTGAACCAAATAACCTTCACAGCACTTGTTTGCTATCGAATTCGCGTCTGTACTTAGCATTAGGTGAACTTCATCACCCACTTTAGGTAGCACTTTCAAGAAACCCAACTCCAAGATGTGGCCGCGCAGCTTGCTCCACTGTCCCCACAGGTCTCACACTCTCTCGGGAATGTGGCAATTAAACCGTTATCGTTTTTTTATTTGGTCCTAAGTGTAATATCTACGTCATGACTCTTCGAAATGAGAAAGCCAAATACCTTTTTTTCAATAACTTCACAGGAAATTATGCATACCACTGCGATTTGCATCCCGAGACAACTGCGAAGGCGTATGAATTGCGCCAGTAACGGATGAAGATGAAGATGGAGGGGGGGGGGACAACACCGCGGTCTTCATCACTTTTGAAATCCAGGTGGCCGAAGTTCCCAAACCAAGGCTATTTTACAGAAAAAAAGTTGAATTAAGGCAAACTGAAATAATAAAAGTCGATCAAATGATGAAGATAAGAAGTTGAAATTGATTCCCAAAGAATTTTTTTTAGAGATCTTTGCCGATCCAGCCTCCCCCCCCCCATCCCCGCTTTCCTCTGTGGCTGCCATTATACTCGACGTGGAGTATAGCACCGGGCGTCGCTGTCGCTCAGACGACAACGATTTCGATGCGTATCGATTACTGATGGCTCGCGCAACGATGAAACCATCCATATGTTGCCTACGTTGCTTACGTCGAACTGATCCTCCTCCATTACGGGCGCAGTTCGTAACCATGTCATTTATCTCTGGCTTGCGCAAGTCGCGTCCACGTTCTTCCAATTTGCTTGCAAAGTCAGTCATGTAGCGCCAAAAATCGATAGGTATCGAAATCGATATCGCTTACTACGGCGAGCAGAGTGTTACACTTCACGTGGAGTATACATAGCAGTTAACACAAAAACATATAAAACAGCAGTGAAACGTAACACCACTTTTAAGAGTTATTAAAAGAGAGGACGCCTTTGTCTAGCAGCCCGCAGATGCACAAAGCATCCCCTGCAAATACTTCATAATGGAACCAGTAAGAGTTCAAGACAAATTACAACCTGAATGCACGCAAGTACTTGAGCCGAGCACTGTGCAAACTTTAAACACTGCATGGCGCCGTCTCATGAGAACACCTTTACTGCATAGTAATGAGAAAGCACTTCAGCTCTAGTACCTTACGTCAAATGGGTAGCAAGAGGCTGAAGACATTCTCCAAACTAATGTCAAGATAGAATCCCACAAGAGGACGCTCACAGTTATCCAGAAGTGATATGAGACTTCTAAAAAAATGAAGAAATCTTAGAAAACGAAGTGAACAGTCAAGAAATCCTGGGATTTCCTTGCGACGAGCGACCCGAACACGCTGAGTGGCAAAGGTTCCATTGAACAATTATTCGCAGGCACGAGCCAAGGAAAAGCAATGAGTCACGCGTCTGACGTGCGGCCGCTGTAATCATACCCATCTTCTATTATCTTCTTCTCACATCATAACACAATAATGTATGCTCCAACGAGAAAACTTTCAACGCTTTCATTCTGATCTGCTTGGTCTGCCCGTTAAAAACAGAGTCTGAGCTCATTTTGGTCTCTGCTATTTTTATATCATTAGAATTATCGAAGGACGCTGATAGCAATGGCATACGTCATTCAGTGGTTTATTGCTGAAGAAGCCATTTTTACACCTCTAATTTGGGGAATGTGGGGCGTGGCTTGTACCTGACACAGGACTTCTGTCAAATACGCGTCCGATCGATAGCCTCCAGAATATTCGACATGAGCTGCGTCGAGCGATCAATCAGTAACACTTCAGCACTAGTCTGAATTATCGATCGATGGCAATGACGAGGTCAAATGTGTTGAAACAGTGCAGCTGTCCCGCAGGCATTTGTGACAGAAGCCTGCTATCGGGTGGAAGCCCCGCCCAACTCCAAAATGAAGGGCTCAGAGATGGCTTTCACGACAATTTGAGGGGTAATGATATATAGCATAGTGATCAGCGTAATGTGACAAATCTAATCAAAGCAAAAACGAGTCTTGATATCACCTCTAAAACCCTGGTTCATTTTTCAAAGAAAAATAAGTGGAATTAGGCGGGAACCCAAAAATAGATCTTAAAATTTTCTCCAAATGGTGGCCGCGACTTGATCACTAGCCCTAGTGTTCGACATAGAAGGAACGCCTCATTTGGGAGCATAAACATGCAAGTGATATCTCACTGCACTAAAACCCAAACAATTTTTTAAAACCTTATGTCCTGATTTCAGCTGGACGGCAAATTGAAGAGAACTCAAGAAGCACATTTTCTTGAACTCTCAAGCATCAACTACCCGATATTTTAAGGATTTGACTTGTTAGATTCATTTTCTGTCGTCTCCTTCGGAAATATATTTACAGTAGAGCACATATCCAGAAACGAGTAGAATAGTAAGAAGCGCTATCGCAAACATCAAATTTAGGACCGAACCATGTATTGGAATAGAAATTTGGGCAAAAAATCTATTTCCATTGAGCCGAAGATTCGAATATTTGAAGAGGGCAGGGTCTGACAGCCAAGGAGGAAAAGTAAAGAGGATTGAAGGGCTCAGGGTCTCTCTCCCTCTCTTCTCTCTCCCTCCTCTCTCTCTCCGATTTTAAAGTCCTAAATAAAACCAAGCACTTGTTCTAAATTTTGTCCCCAGTGGTGTGTGGGTCATGATGAGGTGAAATGCGGCAGATCATGGCTAGGATTCATTAACGCAAAACCAAGCGAAACCATGTTAGCTAACCAACTTTTGTTTCCTGCGTCTCCTAACATTCCATAGTCTATAGGATTGTCAATTACGCTAGCCAACGTTGGTTTGCATGCTTAGTGCTTTATGAATCCCAGCCCATATTCTAATGAGAGGGTCCTTCAAAGAAAGCACCAATCACGGAAGCATAACTCGCTGCTATCCCACCAATCATGACCCATACCTGGGACATGCGCAATCGAGATTACTCAGAGTTAAGAACATGCTAATTTACCCACCGTTAAAACGTGCGTGGACACGTTTACCCCGGGTAAACCCAATGATGCATCCAGGGGCCGCATGCAAGATTGAAATCACTCAGAGTAAACTTATTGATGCCCGTGTTGACGATGGGTGAATTTGTACTGTGTTACCACGTGTATCCTGAGTAATCATAATGATGCATGCGACCCAAGGCCCTGTTCCCAGTATACTGAACATTTTTCAGTCAAAAAAAAAAACTAGAAGCTAGAAGTTCAACCTTCAGATGCTCCGCCGGGTTGAACTTTGTCATAAAAGGGATATGGTGGACCAATAAGCGGAAGATGGCTGATTTGGAGGAAACTAACTGTGTTCGTGAAAGATCTCGCCATGCACACACACTAACAGATGAATTATTCCGGCTCGACGAACACGAATAAACTTGGCTTCGAAGACTCATTCAGGCAAAAAAAAATCTATAGTTCAAATTGACTCAAAGAAAAGAATTTAGAATTCAAAGAAAAATATGTGATCTAATTGAATTTAAAGTCTAATTTAATCCAATTTAATTCAATTATTAAATCGAATCAATTTTAACGATATTCTCTGTGTATAGAACGCATATGTGGCCAGATTTGGCCACTAGAGAATAAGGAAAGTATCCCTAACCGCTCTGTTCTCTAGACTCAACAGTGATGCACCAGAATGCTTGCAGTAGTGAACTGTGGGCTTCAGAGGTGATTTTGCACAACTAACCGTGAAGAGTGCATTTTTCGATCCATGCATGCAACTTTCACGTGGTGATTTTCGATTTTCGGGCAATCAAGTGCAAAATGCCCTACAGCGCGATGTCACTTGCACAATCACCGTGATCCATTCGTGTACACTCATTTGTCTGTCAGTTTCTTTGGCTGGAGTGGCCCGGCTGTTTGCAGTGCCATTATGCTCGGAAAGTATGTAAAGTGCATACTAATACAATAAGCAAGCTTCGCCACTTTCCGTAAATGGAGCTGTGCAAATTTTTTCAGATAAAATTTCAACGCTTTTCATCAAACAACCCTGCAGAAGAAAAAAAACAGACCCTATCACAATCCAGGAATATCTTGATTTTTTTTCGGGACGAAAGTGAGCAACCGTTTCTCTACGGCAATGTATAATGGACTGCTGTATTAGCACACAATTTCTCCGCCAAAATTTACCTAGAAGTACAATGCTTACGATTCCAACATGAAAGGAGTTCACCCCTAAAAAAGCAAGATCCTGACATATGTACATATGCATAATATGTAGCACAGTCAAGTTTTCAGTGTGCTTGAAAAACACATTGAAAACTTGATTGTGCTGAACTTATCGAACAACTTACTTACCTACATACTTATTTCTTTTTCTGAAAACATTTTCGATTTACAATGGTGCTCCTAATCTTTGCAAGAAAGAATGAAATGCTCATTTTAGTGGAATCAACGACGAAAATATATCAAGATTGCAGTATTACTCGAACGATAATTTACTTTCAGCTCAATGATGCAGAACAAAAGTCCACCTCTTTTGATTTTGACATGGCTTGATTTCAAACTCGTGTATGTATTCGTTTTTTCATATCCTCTTTCGTTTGTATATGTAGCTCATTTTATTCGTAAATTTGCGGCATGAATTCTACTATTTTCAACTGACTTTACTAATTAATGCAATAAGTGCCCCTCGACGACACAGCGAGTGCAGCTCATGGATCTTGGCTCGGTTGACGGACCTAATAAGTTGGTATCCGGAGCCCCGATTTCCTCCACTGACGGACTTGCGGTGTTGGCGGCCACCGCTCTTCCCAGCCATGTGATCCTGAGCCCCACTGTCCCTTCCCCTTATACATATTTATAACCTTGCTTATCGGTGTTTGAATTCTCTCATACCGCATATGTACCTTGTATCATTTGTACCGGTATCAATGAATCAAATCAAATCAAATCAAGATTGGACTGAGCAGGCCGCTACCTAGCTGAAGCAGAAGACCTGATCCCTGAACTCTAACTCAGTTTTTTAGGATTAGCTACTGTCCGCAAGTCAGCCGATAAGACGTGCAGGATCAGTGATTTCGAGTTCTGTGAACTGCTGCAGCATGCTAACGATGGATCTAAGCAAACAGTGCATAACCAGCCCCACAGAAAAGAAGTTATGCCGTGATAACGCACAATCATCGGTGTGCATTGAGCACTGGAGAGGAATTAGAAATCAATGTCATGGTTTCTTGATGCTGTTGTTAATACTGTTACCAGTTTCGATTGTTGGAAACACATCGTAGGAAAATAAAAAGTATGAAACTACAGATCCATAAACAGTCCGCAGCATTACTCGACAAGGAATTTCTGTAAACAACGCGAAATTAAAATGGCAGAGCCATTTTTTTGCAGAGATTTTTCTGTGTGAATGCATATTAGGAGGGTCCGAAAGTCCTGCACCAAAATTCCCGTCTTCAAAATTTATAATTCGATCCGAAATTTCTTACCTTTGAAATGGAATACTTTGGCAACAGAATTTTTAGAATGTTCTACTACTTCTCAGCTACTTCCCAACTACAAAAATTGGCAGACTTTGATTGCGCCCAAAACGTAGGAAGATTAGCCATATTGCTCTACTTCAAGACAATGCCCGATCTTATGTGATGAGGGTTACCCGCAATAAAATCGCCTAACCTGCTTGGTAAGTTCTACCACACCATGCTTACTCCCCCAACTCGGCCCAGTATGAACACCTTCTGTTTTGGGCACTGAAGCTACATCTACTGAAGAACAAATTCGATGATTAGGAAGAGCAGAAGGATGAGATTTTGCGTTTCTTCGACTCGCGGCCCACGGAGTCCTGAGTTTCTGGTATTCACATCCGCTGAAGCGTTGGACATGCGTAGTGTGTGAGATGGCCGAGTGGTCTAACAATAAGGCACCGCTTTATAGCACTAAGTATAATACGGTAGGGGTCCCTATTTCTCATTGCATACTCGGATAGGATGGCCCAGCAGGACTCCACTCCACATCCACATGATTAATGACGTCAAATGGTGCACCACTACATATGGTCATTATTTTCAAATCTTACTTCTTATTAATTGGCACTTCATGTGTGTGTGTGTGTCTGTGCACGAGAACCAGCCATCAAAAACCAAAAATACCTACACCATCGTGTTCAGCGCATCGAGTTATGTACGAAAATGTGGTAAATTTTGATTTTTACCTTGATTTACAGGTGTTTTGGGCCACTTTTGTCATGTTCAGACATGTTAAGGACCGACTGTTGTGTTTACCACAG
>JARK01001716.1:107247-126799 GCA_000688135.1 Ancylostoma ceylanicum | reverse complement strand
GGGGGGGGGGGTTGGGGTGCTGGTATTTTGTCTCGGGCTTATGCCGATGTTACAGTGCATAGCTGCTGTCGAGATGAAACATTGAGCACTTATATACCAATCTTCGCGTACTTTTCCAGCAGAATTCGCTTATTTTTCGGACGAAGGTCGCGTAAGGCGTTATTCATACTTTCCGCGCGCTAAAGTTGACGCGTCGATACACAATGCAGTACATATAGAGACGGAGAAGAGAATTCCTGGCAAGAACGGAGTGTTCCTGGTCTCGCCGCCACGGTTGCCGCGCCAACAAACTGTGTTTTCATTTTCGCCGCAGTGAGACAAATTTCGTGAAGTTTTGGTGGTATGCGTTAGATTCGACGCGCTGCAAGCATGAATAACGCCTGATTTTTAGTAGAATTATTTTCCTTCCTAACAAGTTACGTGTATTTTTGGCACGAATCCGAAAGAATATTTCGGAGAAAAATACGCGAATCTGATTCCGCTCGAATTTTTCACCCGAGTAGATGCGTTCGCACTACATGGTTTGAACAGGTTAGAACAGGAAGCAGAATAATGGGACGAGTGGAGGACGGTGATATCAATGAAAACAGTGGATGCACAGACGATCAGCGCGCCAAGTTGCATGTGGTGTAATGCGTGCGAGTGCCCCTGAGCAATCCAGTGGGTTGGTTAACGCTCAGTCGTTTTATTTTGAATACTGTTGGACATGAGGTAATATTGGTGTTTATCCATCCCACCATTAGGCTTATACCTTATCTTAAACTAACAATTTTTAGTCGCTCTTTCCTTGAACCGCATGGAATATTAAGATTACACAGGGTAAACGTGTCAACACCTCAAATTTGCCCACAGCTGACAAGTGTGACACCGCGTTTACCGTGGGTAATCTCACTGATGCCTCCAGGCACTCGTAGCTCCTTGAAGTATCCAAAGATTCCACGAGTAAACTAGGATTATTCCTGGATCGCCGCATTTGCTAACCGCTGGTAGCACAAAATTTTTGACATCTTTGTGATAGGACAGTTCGTTTATACCATGGAAAAATATGAGCAAAGAATTGGGAAGTTTACTAGCGTTCTGCCTGAATGAGCGCGTATGTTGTTATTGTCTTCTGACAACTATTTCTGAGTGAACATGGCGAAAGCTTCAGTGGTCCGGGCCCACTCTCATGCGCCTCGCCATTTTAGGAAGCAAGAGGATTGGATAGGAATTATAACGGTGATATCAACGGAATGTGCGGATGCACAGACGATGAGAGTGCCAGATTACAGGTGATGCAGCGTGTTCAGGTTCACGGAAGTCTCCTGTAACAATGCATTCTAGAAAATCTGCATTCCAAGTTGATGGCTAGATTTACACTAGAAAAACTGAAAAAATTGTCCCAATGATAGGGGTTGAGGATTTTTCGTTCATTTCGGCCCACCATGCCTATTTTGTAACCATCAATCCAACGACGCGCCGGCTTACACCTTTTGGAATGTGAGATGCATGTTAGAGATTGGTTTGTTCAATGTTTTTTTGTGTTGCAATGTATACACTTTACGTCAAATCGCCTGTAGACCGTAGTTGACTGTATGCTTGGTTTTGCAAAGGGTGTGAACTGGCAATTCGTTTCACTTTATGTCGCAAGATGTGCACATTTCCGAAAATGTCACCTGATCTGATCGAAAATGGTGCATGGATATACGAGATAAGTAACATGTAAATTAGCCGCAGATGAATGAATAATTGGCATTCGCAAAAATTAAATTAGTCCTCCAAAAATAGGTTTTTCCTCGTAACCAGCATTACCGCGATGCTTGCCGCGACCTCATTACATGCAGTGGTCTAGACAGGGCGTGGCCCAACCTTTTTGGAAGCTGCAGTTGTGTACAGGAGGTACTAGCAAGCTCGAGAGGCTTCGCAGGGCCCGGATGCATCATTGAGATTATCCGTGGCAAACGATGCGTAACGCACCCAAGTTTACCCTTGACGTGGCACCCATCAACTTGTTTATCCATGCGTGGCACTCACTGTTTATACCCAGCTGCTACCAATCCGTAGACATACCCATGGGTATGAGATTTACCCATCCTTTCGGTGTTGCGTCCGGGTATGCGGGTGCAGGACCTAGATGCATCACTGAGATTATCCAGAGTAAACGTGTTGACGTCCGTGTTAATGATGGGTAAATGTGACTATTAACACGTTTACCCTAAGTAATCTCAGTGATGGATGCTGCCCAGTGCCCAGTGTTGGAGTTTATCTGCCACCTATGGACATGTATGCGTTACCCAAGTTTTGGATAAATGTCCAACAAAGAGTAAACTTATGTGGTACGGACAATTTGTACTATTATACCCTGGGTAACTCACTCAATGATGCATCCAGGCCTAGGTCTTTGCTGATGAGAATAACCGAACAATTCGTTGAATTTGCAGCAGGGGGAAAACACCGCGCAGGGAATAATTCGTGCTCATTACTTTGAAAGCAGCTTTTTCTAATTACGCCAGCATTCCTCGCACAAAACGACTGCATTCCTCGCACAAAACGCATTACTCCGAAGCTATTTTTAGTCTGTGCGGGAGCTCCCTTATATAGACAAACGAGTTAGGTTCATATTTTTTTCTTGCACCCAGCACCGCACGTATTGCCCTACAGAAATTATAATTGTCAATACGAAACCCTGGATTAATTCTACCGCTGGCTCGAGTACAGATGGACTTCAGTAAATACGTTGTTGCGCAAAGCTACGCATGCGTCCACACGCAGACTGCACAGCGTCTTGGAAGTTGTCTTGAACAGTGCAAAGAACGAAGAAATAGAACTAGACACATCCAGTAGTGAAGATGAACACATCCGGGGGTATATTGGTTGTGTTCACTTATAGGCATGGATGACTCTACCAACACTTGTAAGTCCTCCATGTGTCTACCATGGCTCCACCATGGGTCCATCATTATAGTCACCGATGTGTTCACTAACATTCAACAGAGCCGCGCCCTTTTCTACCTCCCGATGTGCCATCCGGAAACCTTGGTTGAGTCATCCGTGACAGAAGGTTGACACAACTAGCATACCTCTAGAAGTGTTCATTTTGAGTCCTAGATGTGTTACGCCGAAGTCTGCGAGGTGCAAAGGGGGGGGGGGGGGGGGGGTGAACAGTAGTGTGTGAAAAATTTTCCGTTTTGCGATTTCCTTTGTAAGGGCATCTTTACACTTCCATTTTTCATTGCCTGCTCTGAATTTTCTCTTCTACGCTTTCATGATGAGCAGCACGTTTCCAGAAACATTGGGAAGAGAATTTGGTGACAAAAATAACATACACTTACGGTCACACCATGGGCATCCCCCACAACGTATGCAGTCAATCGTAATAACAGTACGTCGAAAACAACACTACGAGAATGATTTGTATGCACAATAGGGAAGAAAAAGGCTGTACCAAACATTTAGCCCTCTACCCCCTCCCCCCCCCCCCTCAATGGACTTGAATGCCATGTCTCGTCAGGATGGGTTATGAGGTTTCTACGACAAAAGAATACTCAGGCATAATACAATGATGTGCATGATTTTGTGTGGAAGAGCAGGTTAAACCCATTTTTGAGCCGCTCTCTTATCGAATGATTGNATCGTAGAGGCGTTGAATGCGTATCCCCCCCTCAATGGACTTGAATGCCATGTCTCGTCAGGATGGGTTATGAGGTTTCTACGACAAAAGAATACTCAGGCATAATACAATGATGTGCATGATTTTGTGTGGAAGAGCAGGTTAAACCCATTTTTGAGCCGCTCTCTTATCGAATGATTGGAGAAGCCCATCGAAATCTAACACAAGACTGTGCTGCTGGTGATATCAATTGCTAGCACCCAATGTATATTTCCTTGTGGTAAATGTCTCAGTGAACATCCCGAATTCTCTACAAAAGGATGGGCTCAAAAACTATCTTTTCCCGGCAGTATTGCTGAAGAACCAAAGATACCATTGTGATCAACGTCGCCTTGCGGTTCTTCTGATATTAAAATCTCAAAATCGATGGTGGTGTGAGATGTTGCTTAAGGAAAACCACAAGGACAGCAGATGTACTCAGTCGTAGCGTCGCGAAGATGGCTTCTTTAGGCAGAAAACATAAAAGGACACATAAGTGATTAGATGCGAGACATTTTTATCATCGAGACGTGAGGTGGAGAGAAGATTGACAGGAATGGCGGACACTAATTTTATAGGGTAGATAAGGAATGTTTCGCGAAAATAAGCATTAAAGGAGCGCTCATCGGGATATATGAGGCGTGGAGATAGCTCACGTTACATAGCGAGAAAAAAAAGAGGTAAATGGCTTGGATAGGGATAGATGCATTAGGGAAAGAAGACTGTTCAAAGATTGCTATACAGACGAAAAAATGGCAGTCCAGCTCTAAAATATCACAGGAATTTTGGGAAAGAAGCCATCCACCGTTAGCCAAGAATGGCAATTGAAGGCAGATGAGGTCTCTCAGGTAAAGTTTTTTTCTGGTCTGGATTGGATAATGTAAAGGAAAATTTCGAGAATTCCCGTGTAAATTTTCTACTGATAATTCTCCCGAAATTCCATGATTCTGCCGTATAACTTTGAAAATCTTTGATGAATAACAAAAAAATATCTGGAAACAGGAGGGAGCAAAGGAATCTCTCTGCTTCCAGGGAATTCCGAGAACTTCAAGGGAAAACTATACTTAGGACCGACTACAAAACAAATAACTCAATCACTTCAATCATCATTCCAGATGATCAGAAGAATCCGCATCCTGAAGAATGAGAAGGTCCTAAATCCTTTTTGTCACTCCCAGAGGGGGTCGAACTTTTACCACTGTTTAGGAAATCCGATATTTCAACCTGATCGAAGTCGAATTTTCGAAATCGAATGTAGCTATCTCATTATTCGGTTCTATATTCAGGGAAAAACCACAGACATCCTCAAGGCGTGCGAAATTAGATTATGATGAGTCGAAATCCTTCAGAAAAGGTTTTTGGAGTACTAATACTAACACTAATACTAATATTAATACTAATATTAGGTTGTTGCGAAAATAATTGCCGTTCCACGGTATGCTTGAAAAATTTTTTTTCTTGCGCAATTCAACAACTTCAAGCCAACTTGTGCTGGCTCCTGGTAGGGTTTGTTCTGCTCTTTCAGATGCTTCTTCAATAATCTCGCTAGCTCTTCCCTGGACTTTTTTGTAGGGTCGCGAAAAATGGTGAGCCGACGCGATTTTTGAGTGATCATGTTGTCCGAGTTCAAACTCAGCCATTCTGCAGCGGAAGCAGCCCGTAATATAGCGCTTGCTTTTGGCACGGCTTTTTATGTATAGGTAGACAAGTTCTCTACCCCTCCAAGCTTCCCTAAACCAGATCTTCACCCTAGAAAGGTTATGTTGACAGTTTGGTGGTGTTGTAAGGGTGTTATTCATTATAGCCTTCTGCAACCTGGTCAGGCTGTTACATCAGAGTCTTACTGCTGTGACTTAGACCTGATGTATGAAAAGTTGCGACAAATGTGGCCTGCAGTGGTAAACAGAGGTGGGCCTGTCCTGCTCCAGGATAACGCTAGGCCTCACACTTCAAAACTCACCCGGCAAAAACGGACGCAGTTAGGCATCGGGGTTCTCCCTCACCCACCTTACTCTCCAGACCTCTCCCCTACCGACTAGCACTTCTTCCGGACTTTCGAAGCAAACCTGCGTCAGCGGCAGTTTCCTGATTTGGAGCATGTTGAATTTGCCTTCCAAGAGTTCTTAAAATCTTGTGATCTCAGTTTCTATTGTAAAGGTATAAATGAATTACCGGATCGTTGGCAGAGATGTGTAGAATCTGAAGGATTTTATTTTGATAAATAAAGTTGAGTTTGAACAGAGTTACAACACTTTGAACTGGGCTGCCTGTTTCGGCAATTAATTTCGCAACAACCTGATACTAATACTAATACTAGTACTAACACTAATTCTAATACTAATACTAATGTTAATGCCAATACAGTTATCGATAGTAGCAATAATATGATACTCAAATACTGATATTAATACGACTACTACTTATTCTTTTGAGCAATACTAAGCTCTAAGCGACAGACATGCTGTGGCTATGAAAACCATCAGGAACTAATTCGATGCCTCTCATGCGGGCTAATTAAGCAGAGTATGGCAATGCCTAAAGAAAAATGTTCACTTTGGTCTCTTGGTTTTCGTTCGAAGAACAGCTCTGGAATTATGTATGTCTAACCAAAGTTCAACTGCTATTATGTCCTACATACTGAGATAGATACGTAGTTCTGCGAAATAACAACACAACAACATTCAGGTATTCGAGAATGAGGGAGCCCTACGGCTTCCTTTTTCTTTCATACGACACAGTATTGGTCGCTAATGTGAGAACATTTGAATTTCCGATTTATTCGAAAGATTCGATATTCGGAAGTCAAAATATTCTACTTTGAATAAATGCATATTCAGGTGTTCCAACATTAGAGACCGATCTAGTGCTGTACGAAAGACAAGAAAAAATCCTTAGAATTTTCTCTTTCAGGAATAACTGAATGTTTCTTTCTTCCTTGAATTGTTTCCTGGATTGTTGATGGAAACAACAAAATTATTCGGTTTTTATTCGGCCCCAAATGTAGTTCCCAGCCTCGTCGACAATGAATCCCACGAGTAAGCCCAATCTTGGCAGCCACGAGAGACCAACGGGCTCACTGGTGGATCCCATGTCTTAAATGGGGTTTCCGATACAGGATCTCCTGAAACTCTGCTAAGTGGATTATTTGGTGAGCTAAAATGGCAATCATTTCATAACCTAATAGCAGTTCCCCTGGTAAAAACAGCTATATCGTAATAAACAGAATTTTTGAAATTCTCTACGAACTTTCCACAGATTAGTTAAACGGGTATTGTTTAATTCGAATTTATTCTGGCTGCATGGGTGTGTAATTTAAATTCATTTCATTTCAGCAATTAATCGGTGGGGTAGCCTGCGGCCATGAAATTAATTATGCCGATCCGAAGTTAATTATGACTGCCCGTTTCTTTCTCAGGCGTCCTTGCTGTGACGGTGGGATGGGAACGATAACCTCCGGAAAGGGACATGCATTCTTGGGCAAGGATTCGTGAACGTATAACCGACTGAAACCATAACCACTCTCCTAGCGCCGCGAGGTCCTAACCATATCCACTAACATCAACTTCCGCTGGTTTGTTTGGTTATGGTTTCATGATTTCTTACCCTGGTTAGACCAGATACAGTTTACTGTTTACAACACTTGGCCCTTCAGAATATTTGCTGTGGCCGTGAATTGCCCAGAGACTGAGGACCGTGTAGCCGCCGTAAAAAATAAAGAGAGGACCCACCGCTGTTTCAGGAAGCCCAGCCCTTGAGGAGCCGCTCATGGCGAACAGTCGCGCCAACCAGCGTAAGGACGTCACTCGGCCGCCCATGCGCGCCACGCGGTGTCTCCGGGGCCCGCGATCGTTTGCATAAGGCATGTGCTCGTTTGCTTTGCCATTTTCCCATAGTTTTGATTTGTCCAAATAGCAGTGTTCGTCGCAATGTGCAGAGATTTCGCAGCTGTGTGGTAGAGGGATGCCGAAGCAGGAAGAGTCGTATGCTTTCATGCATACGTGGGAGTAGCACACCAATCCCTGGGTTAAATTGGCAGGCAAGGACCAGGCGCTAGGAAGTGGCCTCGCTTTGGGGCCTGAAGGAATGGATTGGAGCCACAAAAACCAGAAATCTGTCTTCAAAACCCCGATGTATTGATAGCTTCCTCAGTTTCCGGGTCTCCATATCCAAAGTCTTAAATTTCGCTACTGCATATCCTGCCCTATAATCTCCGAGTCGTATTTTCTTCTTGGAAATAGTATTTTTCTATGTGAAATCAAGTCAGCCATAGTCTCGACGACAGAAATCTGACAGCAACATTCGGTTTGCTGTGCATTTTGATTTATTTATTTATTTGCACTTGAGAAAGTGGATCTTAGTAGTAATTGATAGATGGGTATTAGTGAAACAACGATTAGTTCTCCTTGAAAAAATAAATCAAACGATGAATTAAACCTAAGGGAATGGACAAAGATGGCAAACTTCTGAACATTATTGTCACGGGTACCACTAGTTTTCTGTAAACACATTTCTTAGAAGATCAAAAAAGTCCTGAAAGGAAAAAGATCCGAGAATCAAACTCGGAGACGTTTCGTCTTGCTGGTTCAGAGGAGTTGATGGAGGCGAGAGAAGTGAATGCTCTTAGATCGCATACGAGAATCGCCACGATCGCTGCGACCGCCAGGGCGGAAGCAACGGGAAGCGACTGAAGCGACGCGACGCGTTAATCGAGTTGATCAATGTGCATCTTTCCTACGAGCGTCATCGCTTCGATCATCGGTTGTTTTTTGAGTCGATTCAAACTTACGTGCTCTGGGAGTACGCTTGAGGCTGTGCTTGGATTATTCTACAGGGTGGCGCATAAATATTGTCCCACTATAAAAAGGGCACAGAAAAGGTATAAAAGCGCATTCGTGGATGACCGTTCCAGAACCTGATATTTATCTTATATCAAAATGAAAACCTTAGTGTCACTCGATGTCTTCTCCTTCGCCGCGGACCACACCCCTCACATGCTAGGGGTATTTCACCACTGTGGGCCGTTTGTGATTTTGTGGGAGAATGAAGGAAGGAAGGGGAAGGCGCTGATGTAGCGAAACTTCAAGGACGTTACTGCAAGGAATGGCCTACAATAATTGAGCACTGTGGACGGAATGTGGTGGCAAAGGTTCTGGAGGAGTGCAGACGGCCAGCATCACGGCAGCCTCCGACTTGCTCCCAGATATGGGCCAATCCATGCGCAGCCATGCGTTTCTGGACGTTTCTTCCGCGCCACAGAGCATCCAAAAGCAAAAGAAAAGTGAGGGAAGAAATGCAGCTAAGAGCCCTCCACAGCGTCTGGCGATCGTTATTCAAACGCAAAAGAACGGCAGCGTTAGAACGATGTCACCCGGCGTCGTTCATGTAGGTGGAGGAATGGCATTCGTTTCGTATATGTGAAAACATCCATCAGTGGCTAATGGCAACCATTATTAAAGATTCCGTTCATATGACTCAATCGGGCATTGACGCAGGTGGTTTGTGCGGTCGCAGGGGTCTAGGATGCAGAAAAACACACTGAGGGCGAAGTGCATCCGCACTTCGCCCTGTGTTTGATAAGCCATGTAACGAGCTCATTGATGGTAAGTGCCACATATTACGAGCAAAGTCGGACTTTCCGCATTCTGGACCCGTACCCAACATAATTTAAAAAGCTGGATAAAGGCTCCTTGTTGGACAAGTTGGCGTGATCTCGATGTACTGCTATGTACATATAGTAGAGTGGAAGGGCTAATCTGTATATGTTAGCCGTACACTCAACATCATCATAATGAAGAAATCATATTGAATTCCAGCAGCATCAGTGTAGGAATAGTCTCTTACGAAGGAAGAGGAGAAGAAAGGATTAATTTTTCAGTCGCTTCGATTTCGATGGTGGGGGTCACTTTGCGGCAAAATGAGACGGTGACTTCCTGCTCTTCACTATCAACTCGTCCTCACCCACATCCAAATTGTGCTTGTGCAGTATTATTAAATAAGTACGAGTCGACCGCGAAAGGCGGGGACAGGGTTTGATTGAACCAATCGCGTGAACTGCCACACCTCTTTTTCCTCATCATAACCCAACCCCTATTTCGGGAAAAAAGCTGAACAGGTTGTGCGCCTTGCTCAGACTCTTTCATAAGTAGATCCTAGGTCTTAGGAAAATTCAACAGATCAGGGATGAAGGGGTCGGAGTTAATCGTTCCCCTTCGTGGGATGCTCCACGCATTCGACTTCATATGGAATCGTAGAGGCGTTGAATGCGTATGTGCCCTATACAATGACTTGCGGAGGGCATTCGATGAACCAAGTCAGTGCTTCATCCTCCCAGACTCCTCTGGTACCAATTTACCGACCCCGGAGGGATAGATGGCTTGGTTGGTCAGGAGTGTGAACGAACTCCAGGTTTAAGTTATCCAAGTTTGAAAGCGTACATTTCACGGGACACAAAGGAGAAGGAAGAACGAGAGGACGAACTGGACTAGCGATACAGGAACCAAAAAAAAAGGCAGAAGGTTAGTTACTTATTCCATTTTTGATGCTTTTGTTTTGGTGTAGCCTTTCTTCAGTGCTTTCGTGGAACGCCATATTTAAATCTAATTTCTGTACTGTCAGACCGCCGACGCGAACGGGGATCCATAGGTGGTGCTACCGTGATGTAGGCGTGGCACCATACCCATCGCATTTGAACAGATTACTTGGGCGCAAAGGTCGCGTCGCGACGAAGTATAAACACTCTTTATAAATGCCGCGCCGCCTCTGGATCCTTGACCGCGTCGGCGGCCCCGACGTTTCGGATAGACGGTACCGTTTTAGGAATAAAACGGAAATTAGGTATTTTGTCTTTTCCCTTTTGTTCCTTTAAGCAACAGCTGACCTCTTACCACTGAGCTACGCGCATCCAGAAGAAAATTTGTGCGTAGATGAATACCTCATGGACTGTATTACAGGACTTTCCTGGTAGTTACGTTTTCCCGACTGATAAGGCCCGACTATCGATTTCACCATCAATTCGTGTTGCCCATGAATACGCTGCAATTGCACAGATCGATAAATCACATTGAAAAGAGGAGAGGATGAAGATACTTAGGAATGGTTACAGTTTGTTTTCCCTCTCTTTTCTTTTCCTTTCTCACAATGCTGCTCACCTGGCAGACACTGAGCGTAGTGCTGAATGGAACATGCCTCTTATCTGAGGAACTGTATTGCCCCGAGAATTTTTAGGATAAGTTAAAACCAATTGACAGAAGAAGATGAAGTGGAATACAGGTAGTAATGAAACTAACACTAGGGAGGGATGGAGGAGTGGTTGGTGCTCTCAACAGTGGAAGAGGTGCCTTACAAAGTAGTGCAACGGATTGAATTTGAATAACGAGTAACTGGAACAATAACGAGTAACTTCCTTAGGATTTGCACTCATCATAACTTGTTATGCATAGTAGTACTAAGAATCCTAGAAGGGGCAGTAATATATAGCGAGAAATACTGGCCAGACCTGAAGCTCAGCGCTTACTATCTCTAAGCCGTTTAGCTCTTGCGAAAACAAAACACAAGTAACGCTATCGCAATAACAGTTTGACGAAGTTAGTTCACGGTAAGCTTCTGCTGTCGTCAGGTGTAATTACAGAAAAAGCAAATGTTCCATGTTTATCTAGTCGTACGCTAAGCCGCGCCTTAAATCTAAAAATAAGGTCGTCTTGATGCAAGAACTTGGTGCGTAGCCATGGAAATAATAGGGTATTTAGTCGCAGGAGCACGAACAACAAGAGAAATCAGCTGGAAACTGGATTGAGACGCCAGCGGAATTCCAGAATTTCGGCACAGCAGGAGAGGAACAGCACTGATAAGAAGCACCAGGCTGGGAATGTGCCTACAGGAAGGGGTGGACGTCCTGAACTGACAGTGCTTGGGAACACCTACTTTTGGGCAGTCTGCTTTTTTGCTAGTTATCAGCTCAGTAATGAGCAAACAGAACAGAAATTTGGCGTGTATTGCATGTTTGTTATCTCGTCATAAGGACGTAAACAAAGCAACTTAACATGAAATGACAATAAATAACAGTGACATCACGACTACAGACATAAAGAAGTTTTTCATCTCGTCCCTTCCACCGTCACTAAATTTGATCCAGAATATTCATTGCACCCACAAGCCAAGTGCAGTGAACATCAAACGGCCGTAGACAAGGTGCGGGATCGCGGCGCGGCGTTCATGGGCAGAGACACAAGGGCTTTGCATGCTGACTCTGGTGTCTCTGCCCAAGAACGCCGCGTCGCGGTCCCACCGTCTGTCTACGGCGCTTTGGAGTTCACGATATGATGGAGTACAACATTAGCGAACACTACGTTTGAATTAAAAAAAACAATATAGGAAATATAGCAAAAATTTTAGAGAAGTTGCCAAAAATTTTCATCAGGTGCTTGGACATCGACTTATCCTGTGTGAAAAATAAAGGTATAGTCTATTTCACTAGGAAAGTTAGCTGGTGAAGCGTACCAGAGAAGCAGGGTGCTAGAAAGTTCGCGGAAATTGAAGAGGGTGAAGAGAAAAAACGTAGTGTACGAATAATCAACTATCACTGCGTTTGAAACAGACTATACATCTTACAAGGGAAGGATACCAAATGTCCGTGGCATTTCGAAATGAGATATGCCTAGCAATGTGAAGTTGGGAATGCTGATCTGTAATATGTTCCCCATTTGTGCTCTGTCCCATTGCAGGAAAAGTTATGACCTTGCATGTGCAGTGTATACGTACATTGACTTTCTACAACCATCTACCGTAACCACACGGAAACCGCGTTGCCATGCAAAATGGATACAGAATCTGTGATCAGCAGTCCAAATAATTCCCAAATGCAAAATTTCACCGAAGGAATACCCGTTTACGCCGGTTTGCCAAAGATGGAAGTACTCGTAGCAGTCGTATCAAGGGAGACATACATATGTGGGCATAAGCAAGTTTAGGCACCTCACAGAATCCTTCCAAATTTTGCAGAGAAGGGTTATTTTAGGCGCTGACCACAAATGTCAACATAACTTTGAGTGGCACTACCATTTGGATGCCGAAGTGGACAACTTATTTCGGTTCCCCACAGTGCTTCTACCGTAACCCTAGAAAAATGGGATTGCGGTTCAAAGTGGGTACGATATTCGTGTTCAGCACCTCAGATAACCCTACTATGGAGATTTTCAGCGTTAAAAAAATCCTTGAAAATTTGGGCCACGTAAGCACCATACACCTACTATTACCAGTTGCACTGCTAACAAAGACGAGGTGATGAGAATCCTTGAAAAAGCTCCCGCACTTTCAGATTATGGAATTGCAAGTGAAAAACGTTATAAAATAGCATAGAATAGATTCTCGAAGGAAAACAGCACGTGGAAGAGAAATGCAAAAGGCTGAGCTGCTCCGGGGATCGAACCTGGGACTGCTTCCTTGGAGAGCGAGACACTTACCACTACACCACCACTCACCTGATCTACGCGATCAGATGAGACCTCCATGAATGATCCGGCTTAGGCAAATCGGGTGTAGATGAACATATTCTCTCATGAAATTTTGCATATAGGGTTATTTAGATTGCTGATAACAAATTCTGCACCCCTTTTGCACGGCAACTTCATTTTCATACAGTTTCGGCAGATGAAAGTAGAAACTGCACATATATACTGCACATACAACGTCGTAACTGTTTCTGCAGCGGCAGAGAGCGCCGACAAAGAACATAACGGGGATCAGCACGGTCAGCTATACACTAAGAGGCATACCCCATTTTAAGATTCCACGGACATCTGGTATCCTTCCCTCGTTAGATGGGCTTATCAAATGGTAGTTCCCCTAGAGCAGTCAAGCGCATAGCAGGGGAAGCACCGACCCGGTTGTGAGATTTTTCTCATGGGACCAATAAAATGAGGAATCACAGCCCCTGTAGACGGCAGGAGTCCAATGTGCAGATCTGGCACCTAACATGTATAAGTGGGTATGTCAGTGGCGCTCCCTGTGTTAATCTGGGAGTATAGATAGGGGGGAGTTACCATGGTACCGAAAGCTCTTCTTATTTTCACAGCCAAACTCGGTTGAAAATTGTTTTTCACATGCATAATAACAGCTTTCGATGAGGCATTTTCTCGAAAACATGCGTTTTTGCGTGAAGCCACCTATTTTCAGTTATTTTTAGGTTCTATGCTTTGGTCACTATCTTTCAATTGATTGTATTCGGAGGTTTCAAAGCCAAATGTCGAAAGTCCGCGGCTTGCCCTTCGTGGCAAAATTTGGCTTTCGAACTTCTTTTCGCCCGAAGGTGTTGCGCAGACTTCAACCCCGGATTTCAGAGCACTCTTAGATCCGAATAAATTCTGGGTCAGGATTCATTATTGAGATTGCCCTGGGTAGATGTTTTGGCGACTGTGTAAACGATGGTCAAGCTTGTGGAGTGTTAATACGTTTATCCCGGGTAATCTTATGATGTATGTATGGGTCCTCTGGTACGTAGGTTTAGATTTGTTTTACTAGATTTTCGGTGTAGGCTCTTTCTTTTGAACAAAGACGGCAGATAAAAAAATTAGGAGCATAAGTTGGGGAGCTGTCAGGCAGGTGAGTGGATATCCAGCCCTCCTGGTTAAATGTACTCCATAGAATCTGGATTTGGAGTGGTTTCCGTGGATTTCAGGGTTAGAACATTTGCCTCAATCGCTAAAATACTCCGTTGTGGTTATAGTAACCAACGAATCCGCAGTTTGTGATGCTGGCTTTGTTTTGGAGATAAAAAGTAGAGCTTCTTTTAGGGCATACAGTAACTTTTACTTCCTGCCACGCATGAACGGCAAAGAATAACCTGGAATCAGACATGCACTGCAGCTGCTGGTCTTACCCGATAGACAAAAGCAGTGGTGTGAGTTTAGAACCAGGGAAAAAGGGCAAAAAGCCAACGTCAACTTCCGCTTGAATAGTTTATTCACCCATATTGAGCTACAGTAAGAGCTCTCCGATCCATCATGAGAAAATGGGCCGCTACTGCCTTTATCACCCAATGCTAGAACAAAGCAAACAAAAGCAGTGAATAAAAATTCGAGTGCCCAAAACTGGAAGCTGCCTATGTAAAACATGCCACTGTCAACAAAACCATGAAGAGGATCTGCGTCATGCTGTGTTAGAGCATCCTCTTCATATTTTTGGTAAACATGAAAAACAATTTTCAAATGGAATGTGTTGATGGAGGGGCTGTCTCTGCATGTCGAGGGTGTAAGCGGAAAAACATTCTGATGAGGTTCACAACAAAAATTAGAGCAGCAAGTTTGGCGCGCCATTCGAAGGCGAGCTCAGTAGATGCTAAACAATAAATGGACCTCCATTTCACTTCCCATTATCCGGGGAAGGAATCCAGGAAGGAATGCACTTCTTTGATGAACAGAACAGCTACAACAGATGAGAGAGATTTGTGACCCCAGAATTTGAAATGCTCTTTTTATTCAGGACGGGCAACGTTTGAGAGTTTTTCCTGAGTTCCACACCAAGGGATAGGGGAATACTCTAGGAATCCCAGCTATCAGATAGCGAATCTGTGAGTCATGAATAGCTTAGCCGACCTTTCGTCAGCATTTTCATGAATTGTCATCATACCTACGTACGATATTTCAGAAAAAGAGAAGCAATAGGCTATTCGTAAGCGGATATATCCTTGGAACTGCTTGTTTACGTGCAAAATACACAAGGTGAACCCATTGATGGCCGCGTTGTTTATCTGTGAACCGCACTTCTTTTTCCATGGTTTAATTTGAAACACCGTTAAGGCTTAGATGTTGCTACATAGTAATAGCTTGAGGCATTATGATTATAAAAATCTATGCTAGAATTTCTGTGGAGGAGCAGAGGAAGAAGCCAGAACTCGAGAAAATGTGGGTTCGCTGCCATCCGTTTGAACCCATATTGCAGAAATAGATTTAATTCGATCACTCAAAATTAGGGAACTGGTCCTAATTTGAATTGGACAGATTCTTCGATATGATAGACCAACAACCAGAACACATAAAGCTGACGAGGGAAACGCCGGCGTAGGACTGGCTCCCACTTTCAAACGTGCCGATAAACACTTCCGGGGTAACTTGCGAACAAAGTTGTATCAAAAGTAAAAAAAGGGTGAAAAAACATCATCCTCCGCTGTTCCTTCGCTCATCCTATGCAAATAACAGAAAGCCACCTTTGGCAACATGTTTAAGACCGCAGCAGGAGTTTGTTATGGGAGTACTAACTTCCTGCTGTAGTTGCACTAGCTCACGACTTCCATCCAAGTGACTAGATTTTGACCTCTCTTCAAGAACGCCGATGAATTGTTGGGAAAAGCGAAAAGAACCAAGAAGAAACGTTGCAGAGAGCGGATCTCGGGCAGGGAGCGTTCTCGGAAGATAGGCATGAGGAGGATTTTTCGCGTGAAGTTGCAAAAACAACGATTTTGATGCGGAAGTTTCATGAATTTTGATGCTTGCTCGCTAGCAACCAAGTGTTATTTCCCCGAAAAGGATATCGGATAGAGAGCAAACACAGCCTTCCGTGCTTCAACTTTTTTTCTGCTCAGCCTCATGGCGAACTTTAAGGGCATTCTTAGAATAAGTAAGCAATGTGGTAAGTAATTAAACTCAGTACCATTCGAAAAACAGGATATCCTTGGTAGGATATTTCTCAGGAGCTCCTTTGGAACAGGCTTGGTGAAAAGCGATGCATGGATAGAAAGCGTGGCTTCGAGCAATTATTTCTGCACCAATCTAATATTCGATACAATCGAGGGCTGCACTATAAAGACGAAAAAAAAGAGAAAAAACAGAGGAAAAACCTAAAAGTTCCGCCTTCAGGGCTGGGATTCATGAACGCGTGTAGGGTAGCCAAGCTAGCAAACCAACTTTCACTTCCTGCGTCTCCTAATATTACGTAGTCTATAGGTTAACCAATCAAGCTAACCATCGTTGGTTTGCTTGGTCATCGTTTCATGAATTCCAGCGCAGCCCATAAACCGTGTGATTTTCAGTTGCTATAGTCCATGATAGGGAAACAGGTAGGATTTCGAGGAAAGACATGCACTGGTCGATCAAAAAATGAGGATGAGCCCCGTAATGACACCCTTGGGAGCAGACGAAGAGGTCCGCGTCCGCATACAGCCCGAAACGGCGACACAGAAGAGCAATGTTGCAGACGATTAATCAGAATTCCGACGAGCAGGTCAGAGAACAGACGCAGGACGCGCGAGGCGCGGCGAGGTGTGCGGAAGTCGCAGAGGGTTCAATCCCCCGGCGGCACGCATGACTTGCACACAAAACCACTCCTCAGTCGACGACGGGCAATCGATGCCGGCGACGACCGAAGCGAAATTTGAACCTAATGGCTTTCATCGTCCACCACTCAGCTCTCGACGATTAAAAGCGGAGATGCCGACGCACGCGTCGTCGGACGGACGCCGGCTGCGTCCGCACGTCTTGGACGCGTCCAGGAAACAAGCGGATGCGCTGGCCGAGGCCGAAGTCAAGCGCGGACCAACAGAAGTCGAAAACTCGAAAGTAGGCCCGATGAGGCGAGAGCAGCCGCGAGCCAAAACAAACGTTCGCGGAAGAGTTGCAAGGCGCCGCGGCTCTTGAAACAATTTGTTGTAGGCACGTTGGCAGGAAGTGCTGAAGAGCTGCTACTCTTGCAGTCGGGCGGAACTGATTGCCATTAGTCCTGCTTCCATTAGGAGTGAGACAACTCGAGTAGTAGGTCAACTAGCCATGAGAGCTCTGCTCGGAGTAATACAACCCTTTCCAGGAAGTGATAACTAGTCGTTTAAGGACAATGGAACTAGGTAATCCCCTTCCCGGATCCCCCATAATCCCCTTCCCGCATCCCCCAGATTCCCGTTTGCCCAAGGTCCTTGGCGCGTTCGTTCGTCTTGGGTTGAGTGGGTCAGCGTACATAGCCTGGGGCGGCATGCATCATTGGGGTTACCCAGGGTAAACGTGTCAACACCACGCAAGCATACCCATCGTTAGCACGTGCGTCAACGCGTTTACCATGGGTAATCTAAATGATGCATCCAGGATCTGGTTGCTCTCGGCTTAGCAAGGCGCGCTCGAGCTTTGGGACCAGGATCTTGGACGTCTACACCGACCACAGAAGGAGAACGATGTCATTTTCCACTGTTGTGGCTACAAGAATGCCTTTAGTGTATGAAAGCGAAATCATGTGGTATTTCAATTGGATTTATTGGCAGAACGATGAGTTTATTCAAATAAAGAAACAAAACAAAAATAATGAAGTTTGCACTGGTTGATTCTGATTAAGCACCTACAGTGGGCGTCGATGGTGGTTGCCGTTCCGCGGCCTCAAAAAGCACGCGACGCGACCGCGCCGCTCTGGATGGAATCCATCGCCGCAGTGACGAATCTGGGTTTTCTTAATAGTTGTTCATCACAGCTGATGTTAACTAATAAGAAAACTAACTAACCATCAAGAAAAGCCCATAGTTTTTTTGCCCCGGAAAGAAATCGTGCTTGAGCCAGCTGCTCCGCGTGCTTTTCGACGCAGCGGAAGGGTCATCGCCATCGACGCCCACTGTAGGAATGTCCGCATGAATCCTACATTCTCCAAAATTTCGCCCAGCTCCGAACCAATTCCCAGTATTTTCCATGCAAATCGTGTATATTCAGAACCATTGTCGATTCCGCTTGGGCCCCAGCCAAATTCCCCTCATTCCCCCAGAATTTCGCTCATTTACCTTTCAGATCCACCATACTTCTGGAAATAACAATTCGAGCCAATACTGCCAGAAACTGAGAGAGAGACCGAAGTTATGAGCTCTCTAGAGTCACTTGTTTTCGAAATCGGAAGCGCACGTGCCTAAGACAGCTTCGGAGAGTCTGAAAAATCCTGCATATCCCGGCTTAGGAATAGAATATGAGCATGAGAGCGGATATGCCATCAGACTCTTCTCGAGCGTCTTATCCGCCGCCCCAGGAATAGCAGTGCTTCTCTGGACTGAGCAGTAGGACAACGACTAGTCACTTCTTCGATACAATAATACATACTACAAGTGTGTGGTTGCTATAACCGTTCCTCATTCAATTATCCACAAAAAGGACATTAGGAGGAAACTGCACATAGCATATCGCTTCATTTGCAAGAAGGCACTGCCCTTTCGATGGAAATAACAGGCTATTACCAGGAGATTTTCACCTCATCGAATCAAACGGGAACAAAGTCGATGCTGCAAGGCCGGAAGTAGAAGAGTGCAAGCTGGAGCATGCAGACGAGCTGCAGGAAATTGCACCTTGAAAAACTCGCCTTGGATTGCTAGTGCTTTAAAAGAAGTTCAAGAGCATGAGCAGCTATAGGCAGATCACAGGGGTGGAAAGAAGATTGCGTTGAAGTCTCATTCATGCGTTACTTATTCAGACCACCGCTAGAAAGACATTGAAACAAAAATCAGGACATTATGGAGGATTCGCAACGGAACTTAGTGATACAGAAGCACCCATCTTTTGTGGTTAGAAAATAACGTAGATCTGCTCGGTATTTACTATACTTTGGACCGAATAACGTATTCGAATAAAAAATTCGAATAAACATTCGAATTTCGAATAATTCGAAATTCGACTATTCGAAAAAAGTCCATTTTCGAATTTATTCGAAATTCGAATATTCGAAAAAAGTGAACTTTCGAATTTATTCGAAATTCGAATATTCGAAAAAAGTGAATTTTCGAATTTATTCGGAATTCGAATATTCGAAAAAAGTGAATTTTTGAATTTATTCGATATTCGACTATTCGAAAAAAGTCCATCTTTGAATTTATTCGATATTCGACTATTCGAAAAAAGTCCATCTTCGAATTTATTCGATATTCGACTATTCGAAAAAAGTCCATTTTCGAATTTATTCGAAATTCGAATATTCGAAAAA
>JARK01001716.1:31477-88079 GCA_000688135.1 Ancylostoma ceylanicum | reverse complement strand
CTTTCTGCGTCCGCCACTGATACACCGGTATACGATGTACACCGATATAATGGAGAAATTGGAAGACCTCTGAGAAAGCGGTTGCACGAACATCGTCGGGCATTTTAGCGCCCACAAACCTACCCCAAGAACAGCTTCTCCAGGGATCGCACCACGGTACGCACCAGAGATTCAGCACCAGAAATTGAAGTAGTTGTGTTACATCGTCATCTCTAGAACACCTTTCATGGAAAGATCACAGAGGCTCGTGAAATCAAGCGACACCAACCGAAGATCAACAACAGGGAAGAGTTAGCTGAGGCTCTTCAACTAATTCTTCGACTACAACCGCTATAACATCTTACGAGTAGTGTTGCGTATAAGTGCATTGTCTTTAGATAACAGCAGATATTGCACACACTTGCTATCAGGGTGCGACATAAATACTATGTCAAATTCTGTCGCTAGATCCGTCCCCAAAAAGATAGAACTCTGCAACCTGGATTCCACCTCTAGAATTGTCACCCCTTCTTTATTTCCTCCGCGTTTCATAACCACACACCAACCTTCCACGTTATAACAACTTCGGATTTGAAAAGAGCTGAGATCCTCTCATGAAGCCCAATCGTTCAACCTTGCCTCTTGGTCGCCTATCATTGGTAGCAACATCACTGCACCGTCCAGTTTGCGCTACAATGCTCTGCTGTTAAAGTGCTATTTTTACCCGCATGCTACACAAACGTCACATTTCCAGACCTTAGAAGAATACACAAGAAAGTTCCATACCAAACTGCGAGAAAGGATTGGGTGCACATAAAGCGATAGGGCTATGCATACGCTAGTCAGGGAGCAGGTCCAGACAGAACACTACAAGTACCAGGAACAGCATGTCCCTAACGATGCGCGTTACCATGAGAGAAGACAGATCTTAGTGCTGCTTCATGGGTGGACCGCGGGAGGCCCGTAAGAGATGGGCACCTTAGAATGTTGATCTACACTTCAATTCGGAGCGGAGCTTTATAAGTGAAAATGGCTCTGCACATGCATAGTCCCCCAGGACATCAGATGGAGAAGAGAGGATCTCTCTTGCTGGTCTCATTTGACCCTTAACATCATTGAAGCCGATGTGTCTGGAAGCGACTTCATGCTCGCAGTTTACGCCGAACAAGAGATGGAAGAACAGCTCCTTGTTGAAGCACTAGGATATTTTTGTAAAGCAGGTATAGCTGGTGGCTCATCCATGCAAGATGGGTTCGCTAGGATAGAAGTGCTCCAGGAAACGAGGCACAGAAAGAAAGTGCCCCCTGTTCCCTCAACTCCACGAACTCATCCCGACGAAATGTTGTTCAAATTTCATTGAATTGACATCGATGGTATGGAGGTGCCAATTGGTGGTCATGAAGGAGTTGATATGCGCTCACTAACCTACCGGTGAGACAATTGTAGGATTGCTTAGAAAGCAGGAAGAGGAAAAAATTTCCCGAGGTCTGCGGTCCACAACTGCGGTCCACAACGGTTTTGCTTGCCCTAGGTCTAGCCACTATCAGGGAAGCAGAAGGAAACCGCGCCAGACATTTCCAAATAAATTTGATCCGTAAGGCTCCAAGAAAATAATATTGAAGAGCAATGATAGTCTCAGCTCTTTTGACGAAAGTTATTAACAAATGATTTTGACACAGTATTTATGCCGCACCCTGTACATCCACATCTGCTCCTCTTTCCATCGTGCTCGGTCGGTCATGCACGTTAACACTTGTCAATATTATATCTTGATCGGTAACAGTGAGCGCTTCGTTGTTAGCATTTTTATTCTTATCCAGTGAGCTTTCGGCGCTTAGCGCCTTCATCAGACCTTAATACAATACACCACCATAACTACAATAACAGTCGCTTACATGAAAATGACTATGACAAACCGGTCACTATGCAGCGAGGGTGAGGAGTGAGAATACAGTACACATTGCGACAAACAACTTGGACAATGATAAGTACGATAAACAACTACAACACCCAGACCAGTGGAGCGGTCGTGACTGAGGCACTAAAACTCATTGCTTGACCACCAAAATGTTTACAGTGGAGAATGATCAACAAATGGTTAACACATGTTCGAACTGTGTTGTCCTTCAGCGTTGGAAAAATAGAAAAGGAGAGAACTCAAGGAGGACACCAGTTACTTCTCATATTTACCTCCCCAATTAGAAAACCGGGTCTGCTCTAATTCCAATTTGAACTCAAAATTTCCCACGAATTTTGCTCACAAGGGAAGTGCAAGAGGCGAGGCTGGCAGATCGGAATGGAACCTACCTGGCTTGAATCCTTTCCTGACAAGGTCCTCCATCATATATTTCATTTTTGCCCAATGTGTTAAAAAACAGATATGGCCGAGTGGGGAAGGTGCTGAACTGTAGGCGAGGGTCGAGGGTTCGGATCCCGTAATGTGCATCCGTTTTGTATTTTTGTTTTAACCCTTCTTTGTTGTTGAAATTAACTTCAAATGATTAGAACATAAAACCTATCTATATTGACAAGATTTTGAGTTGTAGAGGACTATCACTAATCAGAACCCAGCCGAACACACAGCCACCTGCATTAGACCATGTTGGGAGTTTTCGTTTCATTATCACTTCTCGGGGTTATAACTCAAACTTTTCCCACTCGCATCATAATGTTCGAACCCTCACGCGTTGTGGCCTCTCTGTTGGCTAGGTTCGGTCCTGGTGATGGCAGCTGTGCAACTCGCGATGAGCGGAAGACGTTTAATATAGTGTAGTTATTCTTGGCTGATACATCAATAATGATAGATTCCATGTTCTAATCTTTTAAATTTCATTTCAACAACATAGAAGGAATGAAAAACAAAAATGCAAAGAGGCATCACATGGCGGGATTCAAACCCTCGACCCTCTGCCTGATAGTCCAGCATCCTCACCACTCGGCCACCCTGTCGCTGCCCCACGTGTGCTGCAACCCGTATAGCAGGGTGGTGAGACATCCGTTTTTTAGCTCTCTGGGCAAAAATGAAATATATGCTGGAGGACCTTCTCCAGCAAGGATTCAAGCCAGACAGGTTTCATTCCGATCTGCCAGCCTCGCCTCTTGCACTTCCCTTGTCAGGATTGTGGTGTACGACGGTCCCTTCTACATACAGTGAACTCCAAACGGGCGTAGACAAGCGTTGGGACCGCGACACGGCGTTTTTGTTCAGAGACACAGAGGCTCTGCATGCTGCAGCAAGGAAAGCCCCTGTGTCTCTGCTCAAGAATGCCACGCCGCGGTCCTGCACCCTGCCTGCCTGTGACTGTTCATAATAAACAGACATAAAAAAGTACAGGTCATCCAATATAATAAACAATACTCTAGGCGAGACTAGTACAGTCTCTCCGAAACAATGGGGCCGATAAGGCGGTCTGGAGATCCAGAGGCGGCATGGTGGATTTGGCAGTAAACCAATTTGATAGGCTTCTGTCGTTATATTTGTTTGCAACCCTCTTACTACTTTACCACATTTACTACAATAACCTTTCCATTCGGTGTTTATTCCAAACAACCAAAGTCACAGCCACGCCTTCGCTGGATTCCTGACCCGCTTCGTTTCGGATACACTGTACTTGTTCTGAAGAGTAACATCAATAGCTGAGGATATTTCACTCCTTACTTCGCTGCAGTATTGCTTTACAATTATCTCCAAAAAAAATTAAAAGATGATTTTACCACACATGTATGATGAACGTACGTTTTTTTCCTAGCACTTTGTTCATGTCTTGTTTTCTATAGATACCTTGAGTGCGCCGAAGTAAATAAACGCACAAATAAATATACATGTAGCACTTTGCTGAACAATCCAAATTATTTGAAGGCAGCACCCACGGAAATTTTCTTCTTAGAGGTTCCAGAATAATTTTGAGATATGGAGGCTGTTCAACCCTCCCATAAGCCTGAAACGTTCCTAAAGCGGTGGAAATAATCCTTTTCCGAGCTCATTATTAGGCTAGCAGTGATTTGGTCTGATCTACAGTCTTTTTGCAACTTACTAGAAGAAATAACTTTGAAAAACATGTGGCCATGAACAAGGCTAATAATGGAGAATCAAAACCACATAAAATTCTGAAATGGTGAAGAAATAACTGAGAATTTAAATTTTGACGAAGACTACTTCTAAAATGATAAAGAAGCTATAAATACCATATAATACAAGTGAAAAGGTTAGGAGTACGTGAAAGCAATGAGAATTGCTCAGAAAAAAAACGACGAAAAGAAGTTGCAGAGAAAGAAAAAACTACTGAATTTAGCATTTTGAATCGCAGCGAAACAGCTGATTCTGCTTGTGATCAAGCAACACAAGAAATCGAAAGTTGTCGCTGGCACAGAGCTATACTTGTTACTAAGCTGAACGCAGGGCATTTTCTGTGTTCTTGTTGTACGGGAGCTCTTCATACTATGCTAAAGCTTCCGAACGCAAGAAAATCCGAGAGGTGAAAGTTTCCGTGGGTGCTGCCTTTAATAAGATCCTAGGTTTGCTCCCAAAAATATAGTTACAGATAGATCGAAGGCAAGAAAATTCAGCCAGATGAGAGAAGAAGAGGCAGAACTGTCGTTGTGATGTACTAGAGCATGCAGCAGGTTCTTCAGTTTCCTCGGCAGCAGCCCTAAAGGGCACAGCGACCTTTCTGGGACAAAGACGGCTGATGAAGCCTTGCAGGCTGCACGCAGAGACAAGCGCACTTTGGACTTTGACTGGCTTCCACGGCGTTGCAGGATGCAGCCGAATCCCTGCAGGGAAGCGTACTGATCTGTACGATACGGTCGTCTGCGAGCGATGGCTTTCCCACTGCACTGGTTGTCTCAACTAACGCTTCTTAAAATTAAATAAGAATGCAAAAAATTATTCCTACAAAATTTTAAGAAACACTAATTTTCACAATAATGAATAAATTCAGCCCATTGTACACAACTCGAGGTGCTCAGTGAAGTCGATGCGAATAAAAGAAATCATGGGCAAGTTGTGTGTATTACCCGGAAATCATTCGTCTTCTCTTCCACACTTTTTGAAAATTTTCTGGTATTTTCGGGAGTTTCCCGTTACTCATAGATTTCTTATACGCAGCATTTTATAGCTGGGTAATACTTCGGGCGCTTATGAGGTGCCTTTTGTTTCACATGTTTCGATGCTCAAGAGACTAGAGAGGAGTCCATAAGCATTTCGATTCCTGTAAGAAACCACGTGAGCGTTTCCGTGGTAATGAAAACCTGCATCAGTTCATTTTTAACTCCTTAATCTCACTAGTGCTTTCGTGCATTTTTTTTTCAGAATCACAGAAAAAGATATCATTCAAGCTCAGGGCATCAGTAATGCGAACTGCGGATCACGAGAGTCGTACACATTTAATATGATAACGACATTTCTGTATTACTTTTGTAAGAGTACTGTAAGAAACTAGAGAATAGAGACGAAAATTTGAAAGGGGATAAGAAATTGCTCGACTAGAGCGTCAAATAACATCGCTTAGCAAGAACTCGGCGGATGTTTCGAGACAAAAAAATCAAAGATTATTTTCTCTATTACTTCGAAATATTGATATTCAGCTCGTGGTATAATGAAGAAATCGCCTCTGCTTTGATTAGAACTAGTAAAATAATTGCTCCTATTAGGTTGGTGCAAAAATAATGCACGTTTTTCGATGCATCCTCGTCGGTGCAGAAAATTTGTGGTTGAAATAATCGAAAATATCAGAAATTGTGTCTAATCTTGTAGCACATTTCATGGCCTTCCCGCAGGCCCTGTCTGTTTTGGACAAATTTCGCATATTAACTAATTTTTATTGTCGTGATGTTATGTGAAAGGTGTCAGAACAGAATTTTTGCCGATTTCACTTCTACGAACTAAAACTTGGTAACATCACAACAGGAGCGCTCGGAATATCACCTAAGTTTTGGCGGAAGTACTGCGAACGAATACCTACATACCGCGAAGCTGCTTTTAAATTTTTTGACGTGATCAAATCGGCTTCGAAAATAAGGAAGGTCGCGTAAAGTTTTCTTGAGTTGGTGACCACCAATTGATGGCAATAACTGAAGAGCACCCATTCAAAGCAGCATGCTTGGTTTCGCAGAACCTCATCGACAATTGTCGTCAGAGCACTCCTTGTTTGGGTAAAAATGGAAGGGTGAAAAGTTTGACGAATAGGTGCGGCGCAGCCTGAGTGAGTACCACATGGATCTTTGTTGAGAGGCCCGCTTCGTACCTTCGTACGGAAAAAATAGCGACCGAATTCTCGAACGCTTACTGATATACGGTGAAGGATAGACCCTCTACGACAATATAAAGTGCTTGTTCAATGACTGAGCGAGAAATACTAGTTTTTTAATCGTTTTGAAGGAAAAGCGCGGCGGTTCAAAACTTTACGCCCACCCTTGGAAAGGCTTTTTTGTCGTAGTAAAGCTAGGTGATGCCTGTGACTTAGCATTTTTTAGGTTCTGCTTTGCTGATTACTACTCCAAATAGTCAATCCCTCATAGCCCTGACAAAGTTGTTCATGGCTCTCGCGAAGTTACATGCAAAGCAAGAGAAAATTGTTTCTTTGAGGCTCTGTAGGTGGTGTGATTGGTGTCTACTGTTATGATTCCCATCAGCGGTTATGTCATCTGAGTTCCTCATTGCATCTAAATTACAAAAACAGGCGTGCTAGCTCATAGGGGTGACATTGGGAGGCTGCGAGTTAGACGTAAAGGGTGCTCCAAGTCGTGATCCTGGCGGAAAATGAAGTGGTGCACGCCGTGTCAAGGGAAATATGATTACAAATGCCTTTGTAGAGCACTGCTATCAGTTGATGAGCTTATCTGAATCCCACCTCAGCAATCCTGAAGTCAGAGGTCTGTTCTGATCACCGAAATTCAACCACCAAAGTTGCGGCAGAAGAGAGACCTCCCACTTCTCCCACGAATCTCTGCAGTAATGCAAAATTCAGTCAGGAAAATCGTGGTCTGACTTCAACGCTCACTAATGAACACATTATTAGATGATATGAGTCAAATTCTGGATGTTAGCAAGTACTACAAAAAAATGCCATCCAAGCCCACATGCTGTTCATGTTGTACCTGACAAAATCACTCCTCTCCAAGGGTGGTGTCGCGTGGTCCGGAGAACATGCCTTATATTCTTGCCTCAAAAGTCCTTAAGCGCTGATATGCATGGAGACTGGTCGATCTGGAAACAGTCAGCGAGAATATATTGCGGAGTTTCTCTGCCGACGTTGTGGAGGAGGAGGACCAGATGGGTGATACGGCGACGGTGTCGGCATTGAAATGTCTTCAAGTGTTTCCTTTTCTGTATGTGTTTGTTACAGTTGCTCATAGAAATACCGGATAAGCGTCACTTTCATTTTGTTCACACTTGCTCAGTGATGGGCTTGCTCATCAGCGACTAACAAAATACCCTAAGCATTGATTTTAAATGCTCCATAGGGTTTGCTACGGTCTTCGTGAACGCTACTACATCAGACTGCATCATTTGTCAGTTTGTTAGCAACACCGTTCCTGGGTAATTACATTTTTCAAGGGTGGGCGTGAAGTCTTGAACCGCAGCGTTTTTCCTTGAGAAAAAATTAGAGGATCGCTAAGAAAACATCTCGCAAAAGTGCACGGGGGTTTTCAAGCACACCGAAAACTATAGTGAACTCCATTTCTCGAGAAATTTTGATCCTCTTCCGAAACGACGAATTTCTAAGTTGGGCGTAAAGTTTTGACGCACACTGTATACATATTTCGCTCAGATATAGCACCCTGTACCGCCGTCACCAGCTACATCGATTCCGACACCTATCGACTCGCGCGGCAAGAGTCACCGATAATCGATACGTATCGCGATCGATATTACCTGAAAGGTGTCAAGGGAGAGTGGTAACTCCATATGAAGAATAATGGTAGCCAAATAGACGGTAATTTTTCTTACAATTGCCCATCTTAACTGGAATGAAAAGAAACCAAGACGAAAGCAGTTGAAAGCAGTGGAAGTTTTTCCCAGGTGTGAAGACAGAGGTTGTTAGCTTATTTACATCTTTAATCGCTTAATAATTCTCACGAACAGTGAAAGGCAACAGTTATAGCACTGAATACGAGATACGTGAGACACAACGCAACACTGGTGCGGTGCGGCAGGTCATTTGAGCGACGTAGGCTTGTGAAAACTATGAAGAGGACGACAGTCAAAGCAGCTCCAACTTGGACAGTTCAGGAATCTCATACGATGGAACTGAGTGCAAGTTCTAATGCCATAGAACAAAGATCTTAGTATGCACATCCATAAACTTTCCATTCCATCGAAAGGATTACGACGAGGACACATGAAATTACGAGGCAGACAGTGGTTTTCAAGCACATGGGTTTTGTTGCAAAGACTAATAACAAGAGGCCTGGACGTGGCAGCTGTGCAAATTTGCTTCCGCTGCAGCTGCCGACGACTTTGCATTTCAAATCATTGGCTGTAAGTGCATAAGTGCATAGGCCTTGTAAAAAACGAGAAAATGGTAATTCAGGTTAAGTCTGGGTGAACAACGCGTTCTTCACAGAAGTTAGGAAGATGTGCACAAGTTCTGTGTGACTTACTGGAGGTTGAAGAGATACAACTGACCTTTAGGTCATACACTTGACCTTTAGGTCAAGTTGCACTCAACAATCCAGGTCATTGAAAAACATGTAATTTTTCGGAGTTAAATACAGAAGGCCACCTCATATTGTTTTCGAGTTATTAACATATTCCGAACCTCCTCGATGCGCTGATTTCGGCAACGTACTTGAAATGTCCCAGTATGGTCTCTAAACCCCTTTTTCCATGACGGGGTTTGTACCAGTTTGCTGGAACAAATTTACGTGCAGAGACGTGTATCACCGTTGATCTCATCGATCGGACAGGACAAGACGTGTTCACCCGACGTTGCTGCCGTGGCGGGCAGCCAGCACCAAGCACCCGCTTTTTGGAGCGGATCCGCCCCTGCTCCGAAAAGCGGGCACTTTGACCCTACCAAAAACAGGGTTTGTGTCAATTCTGTGACTTAAGCTGTACGTTGTTGGAATCAGCGTGGCGAGGAGGTCAAGGATATGCTGATATCGTCTAAGTGGAAAACGAGGGGGTCCTCTGCCTTTAAGGCGAAAAAATTAACGGAAGGCTATATCCCTTTTTTTGTACTGTAATGTAACGGATGGAAGCTCGATTTCATCGCCAGAATCGTCTGGTAAGGCACAAGTGTAGCATAGTGCTCCGAAAGAAATCTCTATACTGCTTCTACAAACAGTTCTCATGTACGTGCTCCGATCAAGCCTATGTCATACCAGGATACTTACTCAAATTGACCAGTAAGTTGATGTGTGCTTGTGATCCTGAAATTATTAGGTTGTGTACAAATAAATTGCGTTTTTTGAGCATCAATTTTTAATCTGTTCTGTTTTCAATGTATTATTCATACAATGTTCATATTGTTGTATATCATCCTGATGTATATCTAATGGTCTTCCGTTTTTTGATTACAGTTTGCTTCAAACCGAATGTTCATGATGCCCTCTTTTTAGTGCAGTTTCGGATTTGGAAAATGTTTCGGGGGCTAATCTTCGTTCAGCTACTGCGAAAAAGGTGTGCAGTCATTGCGGAGGACCCATTTCTTATCGACGTAACGAACCGACCAAGGAGAGGCTTACTCTTGTGACGCAAAAGCAGTTCCGATGAGATCGAAGTGCGCTTGAGCTTCTGTTCAGCTTTGAATTCATAGGGCACACAATGATTTATCTTCTTCACCTTTTCAAGTTCTTCTCAGCGCTCAACAACGCTCGACCATGGCAATTAATGTTCCCCCCCTAACTCATGAGCACCTTTTGTGGATCCCTCTCCACCAGTAATTTCAGGCCGTCGTCGTTGATTTCATGGATGCCACCTCGACTCTGTCCACCTTGAATGCTCATGCCTCTCTAATGGAATTTGTGGAACCGGAACTGATTAGTGTGAATTGGAGTGGCATCTTGTCCCCACGCTTTCGCAATATTTTCATGTGCCACCGCAGCTTTCTGTTTAAGTTAGAACTCAGGAAGCAAAAAGATACGAATTTGTTCCTCGTGATCATCTTTGTCATTCGTCCTGAAGTTAGCGAAAAAAAAAAGATTTGGAACAAACGAAGATGAAAGAAAGAACGCCCATCAGACAAGCTTCAAAATGATATACAACAGTGCAAACACTGAATGAAAAATACACAAAAAACAGTGGGTTAGAAATTGATGTGCGGAAAACGCAATTTATTTGTACACAACCTAATATTTTCCTAATTTTTTGTGCTGTTCTCTACAATGAGCCATGTCCATTTTTCTGGACTGCCTTGGAATACGCCACGTTCTTGAATTGAGATGCGCAGCTGTATCGTGCTCCCGATGCATATCCAGTGCTTGGAAGGGGGCAGTGAGTTAAATACACGGTTTCCAGCTTTTCCAGCTCGCACCCGAATTCGCTATTAAAGTACGCTATTTAATCTGCGCGGAAAAGGTGTAAGTCATTGTACGTAGGAAAGCTCTCAGGAAATCCGAGCACGGATTTAAGGATAGCTTTACAAACTTTATGTGATAGCGCACAACTCGTTTCCAGACACCACTTGAAGATCTACTCTTGTTCTCCCTCGTAATGGTAAATTACCCACAAGCTTCCTGCATAATGTTTGTACCACATTGGACACTGAGGGTGACGTTGGCCTTCCTCGGAGTCCTTTTTTGTAACCAAAAACATCAACGGCGTCGGCCTAATCAGATTCTTAGGGCCATCTTCACAAACGATCCGATAACTCTAATAAACACTCATAAAACTTATGGCAGATCCACATAAAAAGCGAAATTGCACATTATCTCTTGCCATGATGTTAGTTTTATCGTAGTCACTCGTCTGTTTTGTTTTAATTTATTCTTCATGTGCTCTGCACGCGCAACAAATGAAAAAAAAAACCAATACATTAGTGCATTTGTCCAGGACTTAGTAGTGCAATAGTGGAGGCATAGTAGGCTTAGTAGTCGAGTACTCCAGAGACAGGATGCTCAATTGGAATTACCCACGGTAAACGTGTGGAAGTCCCCGAATAGCCTCCGTCTTGTACCATCGGGACGTTTACTCATACGTAAAGTTGTTTATTTTTTAAACCTACCTGCTATGGGTTTGAGGTTACCCGCGCTTCCAGTGATGAGCCTTACCGGGTTTTTACTCCCTCAAACAATCCATCGACTACTAGATGATGAGTGAGTCCGCGTGACGAAAAAAAATTACTAAAGCAGAGGGTGAAGTCTTCTGTATATATTCTCTAGCATCTTGCCAAGCGAACTTCCAATCCAGAGGTGGGATTCATGCAATGTTAGTCAAGAAAATCAACTGCGGGTACCAGGGTTGGATATCCCAAAGGCTACAAAGTGCCAGCAGGCTCATAATTTGAAAATCTATACGCTAATCTTGGCCCGAACGCATCATTCAAAGTACTACGGGTTATCTCATGAACATGGGTAAGAGTGTTGAAAATGGGCGGAAAGCGTGGAAAAAAGCGGAATCTCCTCTACTGTGATGACCAATGTGGAAAAGAAAAATGGCGAAAATATTGATTCAAATAATAAATAATTATTATAATATTTTAAAGAATAGTGATAAAAAACAAACAAGTACAAACAAACCAATGCTAATTTTTAAGTACATTTACTTCTTAGAATAGTTCCAAAAACTCGCCGACCTGTTCCAGGGGTGGTATGCACGAAAGTTCCGGCTCAGGAAGGCTTCCGCGCGAAGAACCGGAACGAAAATTCCGCTCCAGGAGGTTCCCGCGGCAAAGCCTTCCAGCAGGAACCTTCCTACTTGACTGATCGGTACCTGACTGTTGTTTACTACGCGTGTTTTCAATGGATGAACGTGATATTATTTCATTTTGACTCGTGATTCAAAACATGTAGTAAGCTAGGTGCGGTCGTCGAACAAGGAGATGAGGAACTGAACAAAGCTAGAAAAATCTGGATTTAGGGCAACCTACGCTAGATGCGTGCGCCAGCCGAGCGTCAGACGCAGGCATCTACTTGCTGAAGCTTTCCATGCAGAGCGATCAAGGCGGTTTTCAGTTTCAAACGTCATCTCCACTAATGCATAAATTCCGTGATCTTGCTTGCTTTACCGGGGAATTTTTTTTAAAAATCCCAAGTTATTGCGTTTCATATTTCATTACCCGTATACTGATACAAACGGATCATTTGACAATACGTTTCTTTCACAGTATTGGCCAAAAAGTTGTAATAGGTAAAAAAATCAGTTCTAATCAAGTCAGTTAGTTCGGAAAGGCGCTTCTGCTGAGAAAAGAATTGTCACGTGCTAATTTCTCTTGCATAGTTTAGACAATCCGATTTGATGATGTGCATGGACATCAATGTATAATTCTGTTCTGAAAAAGAGGAAAATGTTCCATGGAGTAACCTAACAACAATTCTTTCCATTAATCTTTCTAGATTCATTGCAGACTGCAAAGTAGTTCTTGTAATCTTCACGATCCACACCGTTGAAATATATGCTGACAGAAAGGATACTATTTTATAGAGTGACAACAAAGTCTTTGACCAAAAGTTCTACAGAAATTTTTCCTGGAAACTTCGGCAAACAATTAAGAGCAATGCTGCTGGTTATGTTGCATACAGTGCTGCCAACATATTTTTTGACACAGTGGCAAAGTCCTTGAGTAGAGTGGCAGATTTTTTCAAAATTGAGCATCTCCTAGGTCTTCTGAGCAGTGGTATTGGCTGAGACAATTTTTGAAAAGAATTATTCAAAGTGGCTATATTCCACCGTTGATGTAACTCTCTCCTGCAAAAGAGAACCGACATGAAAAATGTTGCAAGTAATGCTCAAAATACTGCTCTATATTCTACCAAAAATACAGGTTTTTGCGGCAAAGATGTCGGCAGCTGGGGTGTATTTAGGCCAGAAAGTGGTGGGCTCACCATCAGCGGGGCCGTCGGATGAGGTCTGCCATGCTTTCTTGCCAGAAAATTTTGGTAAAGAACGTACTGAAAGGCTATAATTCTTTGGAAATGTCTTTAAAGGAAGGCAGTTTTATTGCTAGCAATAAAACTCCTATTGTTGTTCTTCTTTAGAGCAAAAACCACCAAGTAATCCTCTGTCGCAGTTTTCGCGAAAACAGAGAGCTAAATTCAATGCTCGAAGTATCAATGGAGGAATCCGAGACAGTGTTCTTTTGCCAAGTCCCAACCGCACATAATACGAATTGAAAATTCTTTTTGAAGCAACTCTGTAATTACTTTTTGAGAAAAGTCGAAGAGACACTAGTTGTGAGGTCACTTCGACACATTCACGGGATATCCCTCATACTCCCTAATACCAACATATCTGGATATACGGTCCTTCTCAAAAAGATAGACGGAATGAGATGTGCGTGCGGTTTCTTAGCGTCGCGGCTGCAGAATCGCGGCCTGACCTACTCTATCTTCTCACCTGAAGCATTCTCTCTCCAAATCCCTCGTTCGGGTCTCGTCGCGATGGTGCAGTCGCGCAATCCGTCCATCTTTTTGAGAAGGACTGTACCTGTATAGTTGCTTTATAGCGCTCTCCTTTTTCTTACTTCTTTAAAATTATGGAACCTATCGCTGATATCCTGTGAGAATTGTAGGGTTGAATTGACCCTAAGGAGGTGCGGGCTCAAGGTTATGCGGCTCGGTGAGGATTTTGAGGCCTATATATACCGGAAAGGCTGGAGGTCGAGTTGTCGCTGTTCGCTCGTGTGCTCGCTGAGCTCCAGTTCAAGATGGAGCAAATCAATCATGAAACAGCGATTCTGAAGAGGGACATAGCCGAACCCGAATGGAAAACAAAAATAATAAAAATATTGTTTTAAGGTTAAAGTGTGTGTGTTTCTGTCTGTCTGTCTGTATGTATGTCTGTCTGTCTGTCAATTCGTTCATCGTATTCGAATTGCCATGTTCGAGCGAAAAAAAGCGAAACATTCCGCACAAGACGCACTATTCACGATTTCTAAACCTAGCTCATCGTAGAAAGTTTTCACCGGCAAGACGTATTCGTGTGAAACTCCACCTATGGGGGCACTGCTTTATCATTTTCCTCTACTTAATCTTAATTTTCGTCGCCAGTTATGCTATTTTTCTATTTTTTCCCAAAAGGATGAAGCTGATTTGAATATTTTTCGTTTCTTTTTTTTTCGGGTTGTGCAACTCAGTTGCGTACTTAAATTGACGGACGGCGGTCATTAGGTGGAGTTTCCCATGCGTGGTGCTTCGACGGTGGGAGTTTCACGTGCCGGGCAGAACTTTACGCGTGTAATATTCTGTCGGGCAGAGTATTATAAGGGCAGAATATTATATACCGCACCGGCGCACCCACTGCGCCATGTTGGAACCGTCTCAGGCCGATTTCGCCAATCCGAGCGCCGGCGCGCCCACTGCGCCACGTGGGACCCGTCTCAGGCCGATTTCGGCAAAGTGAGCGCCGGCGCACCCACTGCGCCATGTTGGACCCGTCTCAGGCCGATATCGCCAATTTGAGCGCCAGCGTACCCATAAAGCAAAAATAAGGTCGAACGAAGGGAAAGGAGGATCTCCGGGTACTCCGTACCAGCTCATCTTAGTGCTGGTACGATCGGAAGCTCAGGAACCTTATCCGGAAGCTAGTTCCCGGCCCGGTACTTCTTAGCTAGCGAAAATTCGTGAGCGGTGTCTCGGGAAGCTCTCAGGAAGCTGGCCGGTACCTGTGGAGCTTCCGGATAGAATGGCCGGAAGCCCACAGGAACCCGGTCGGAATGAATCCAGGAACATCGCAGATGTAAACAGACCGGTCACGATATCGCGTTCGAATTCCAGGAAGCTGCCGGGTACCTATCGGCCATTCCGGAACTTTCGTGCATACCACCCCAGGTGGTGGGGGGTTACCCATGGGTAGCAGCTGACGACGTCATCATTGGGTAAACACGTTAATGGGCGCCCGGTGAGGGATAAATTTGGTAGATTAACACTTTCGCTATAGATCTCTTGAGGGCAGTGTCGTTCTGCATGGTGGAAAAAAATAGATCCCAGGACCTCTTAGCCATATTAGTCCCAATCATGTAGAAAATGGGTCACTAACTGACGAAAGCCTCATGTTCAAGAGGGTTAAAGTGCAGATCTCGCAGGCCATTAGGGTGGAGCGGTCTGTGTGTGCTGATTGACCGGCTGCAGTTTAGGAACATTTTATGTAGGTTAGCCTCTTATACTTCACTCCTACGTGCTAACCAGCTCTGAGCTCTCATTCTTACTTATCATTAGTATGGAAATTCCGAAAGTGCAGTACTCAAGGGAACTGGCTTATCACATTTCTTTGCAAATGCTCCGCCTTAAATGTCACTGAGGGCATGCGTTATTCATGCTTAAGGGCAAGCTGGTTAAAGAAGTCCTCAGAAGAACTGAGCGCAAAACTGCAGCCTTAGCTCCTAATGCATGAGGTTCGGGAGGGAATTAAACTGCACAGGCGAAAAATTTATTTATTTTAGTTCGAACGTCTAGAAACCTCGGCATGATTGATATTGTTTTTAATTTCTTTGCCTTCAAGGTTTTGTAGATGGAACACTTTATTGACCTTACGTTTCGGCCTCTCGCCGTCTTCAGAGGTCTGCAAAGAGGTTCACTCCGATGAATCTTACGTCTAGCCCACCAAACACCTCTCCATCTTGTGCTAGAATCGTTTCAAGCACAAAACGCAGAAGCCGCACACTGTCAAACATCAGCTCACCAAGTGTTCCACCGGAAGTGCTTGATGCTGCACTAGTACATTGCCGACTACTAGGACGAATGAATGTCGCCATGTGCAGTCTGATGAGGATAGACTCGTATTAGATCTACACAGGCGCTAGTGGGGAGTAATAGCTCACAGAGTGGCGCGAACGGCATGAGGTCATTCGTAATCGATAGACACTCATTTTTTTATTCATTGAAGGATTCCGGACCGAGATCCAGAACGCCTCCAATGTCTTTCTAGCTGACGTTTCCATTTCATGAGCCAATTGTGCATTTCACATCGAAGTCTCTTCCGTGATGTGATTGGTTCTTGTGCCTGGTGTTACCAAACTTGCACGCCGTTTGCCTGCAAGATGTTCTTTAATCGTCACTCTCAAAACTCTTCCGGTTTCCCCGATGTAAGTCTCGCTGCATGTCGAGCACTCAAGCTGTCAAATCACTCCCGTTTGCGCGCAATCGCCTGTTCTACCGTATGAACATATGTATTATGCAACTTTCAGAGATGCACAGTCTGTCCTGTTCCGAACAAGCTGAGTTCTGATATTGTTGTTGGGTATGTTCACCAGTATCACATCGTCTTGAAGTTGTGCTTGAACAATGTAGCGTCGTACAGCGGCACTCATGGTGTCAGTGGTAAATCGAAGCCAAAGTGGTATTTTGCTCTGCATCGAGATATTACCGCTTACAGTGTGGGACTTGTTGTGACGAGGGAACACTGTATAACCGTTCGCGCCAGCGATAACCGATGCAAGCTTCCGCGATTCTTTCGGTTCATCATCTCCAGTGCACAGTTCAACCGCGGTCTTGAACATGTTCCGTATAACTGCGCGTTTCATAACGATCGGATGTGCTGAGCGTGCGTGTATCAAGATGTTCTTGCAGCCATCCAATGGTTTCTCTCGAGTGAGCTTTATGTACTGCGATTGCTGGTTAACTATGCGGAAACTCTCGTCCATTCCGGACTGTGTTGATGTAATTACACCGCAATCGTCGATGTACCTGCAGTACTTAATTGGAATGCGAGTTAACACAGGTGCTTCAACTTCAATGTTCCTTCTTCTTTAAACCTTGGCATGTTGTTTTAATTCTCCAAATTACTTTTGTGCCGACAAGGCTTGTTAGGTGGAAAACTTTATTCTTCAGCCCGACATTTCGACTAAATCGTCTTCCTCGGAGGCCTAAAAGTGGCTCACAGTTTTTTATCTGTGTTGTCAATTTGTCAATTGTAAGTTCACAGATAAAAAACTGTGAGCCTTGTGGGCACAAAAATAATTCGAAGAATTAAAACAACAGGTGCTTCAATTCTGCTCATGAAACAGATTGCGAGCACTGGTGCCAAATGCTGGCCCATCGCTAAACCTCTCACTTGAGAATCGTACTTGCCAGACAAATTGAATATATTCTAGATGTAAAGAAGAATTTATTTATTTCATTTGTTCCTGTCATATTGGGTTGGGCAATAATTTCGTGCGGTTTTTTCACCTTAATTTTTTGCAGGGAACCAAACTTTGTTCGATTGCTTCTTAGAGCAACCATTCTGTAGCCCTTGATTTACTTTTTGTAAATACTCCATCCGATTTGTTCAATTCTCTCCACACCTAATTTTCTATCGCCTTGAGTATGAGGCACCATTTCAACTAGGACGACAACGAGGTTGTTAGTAAGTCTTTCATTGGCCAACGTTTCGGCGACTTCGCCTTCGTCAGAGCCTGAAAGGGCCAAACGCTTTATGAAAGTAGCCGTACAAACGCCTCCTCAGTCGAACATCAGAGTGAGGCCATACTCCGAAATCACCAAATTCCTTTGAATGTCGAAATCTCACCTTCGCAAGTCACCGAACGATGGTATTGCCAGTGACGACCGTACGCGTTAGACTTGTTAGTAGAGTGAGGTTTTCTGCCATGAGTCATATCCCGGCTTAGATATCACATCATTCGAGATACGGGAGGAGTTCATTGGTTATGGTGGGGCACTCCTCTTTGCGGTTCATTTTTGGATTTTTGGTGTGAATCCAAAACGCTTCAAGAGTTTTGCGTGCGGAAATCTCAGTTTCGAATTCAAGGATTGTGGTTTCTACTTCAAAATCGACACCGTTGTGTACTCGCATTCGATGACAACCTAGAGGGGTAGATGTACGAGAACTCGATTTCCCCTCAAGATGCTCCTTGATTCGAACGCAGAGTGGCCGTGCAGTTTCACCAATGTATTCCTCACCACACTTTCTACATTTGATCATGTATATGACACACGATCTCATGCAGTCGCCTTCTCTGCCAAATGGGCAAATTACGCAGTCGGGCGTTGTGCAGAGACGGTCATAGATGCGGTTCCGAACTAGTTGGTGCTTCAGATTCATTGGTGGCATTTCTACGATCGTGACCAAATCTTCCAATTCTGCTTTCCTCAGACAGAGTCGTGTGGCTCTGCCCACATCATCGGAGATGAACGGCATGCAAAACTGGACTTTGTTTTGAATACTGGTGTGACCCTTTCGCGTTTGGTAGCTTCGTTGCCAACTACGAGTTCCACCCGGTGCATAACCGTTAGAAATTGCAATAGTGGTCGCTAGGCCAAGTGACTCTTGTTTCTCTTCGCTCCCAGAACAAACTCCTGCTGCGGTCTTAAACATGTTGCCAATGATGGCTTTCTTTGTTCGCGTAGGATGAGCGGAGAAACAGTGTACAAGGATGTTCTTGTTACTTAGCTTTCGGTACCACTTTGTTCGTAGGTTACTCCCGGTGATGTTTATCTGCACGTTTGAAAATGGGAGCCAGTCCTGCGTCGGTGTTTCCCTCGTCAGCTTTATGTGCTCTGATTGCTGGTTCATCATTTCGAAGAATCTGTCCATTTCACTTTGAGTGGAACAGATAATAAAGCAGTCGTCGATATACCTACAATACAGAAGCGGACGCGACTCTAGGACAGGGGATTCTATCTTTGCCATGAATGCAATGGCAAGTACTGGCGCAAGACGTTGTCCCATTGCTAAACCTCTACATTGTGCGAAATAGTTCCCAGACCACCTGAAAACCGTGCAGCTGAGGCACTTGCTTAGTAGTGCCATAACATCTGCAATGGATAAACCATGCATATTAATGTTTGCATGATGTTCAGTGAGAAGCTCTAAAACTGCTTGCATGGCTGAGTCGTTAGACACGTTGGTGTAAAGAGAATTAACGTCAAAAGACTCCATTACACATGTGTTGTCAAATTGTGCATTACGAAGATGGTCCAGGAACATGGTGGTGTTTTTGAGGTGTGCCGGAACGTAGTTCTGTAGTTGTATCAGAATAAGGCTCAAGAACCATGAAACCCTGTCAGTAGGGCCGTCAACGCAGCTAATGATTGGTCGCACCTTGTATACTGATGGATCGGTAGATGCCAAATCACCAGCGGATAGTTTATGTGTTTTAATTAGCAAATAGAGGACGGGGCAGACTGGCATTCCCACTTTTAAGCGGCTAATCAGTGTTGAACGTAAGTTAGCTGATTTTCCGATTCTGACCCATGCTTTATTCAGTTTACGGGATTGTGACAGGAATTCTTGTGGAGAGGACGGGCGGTACAACGTTTCATCATTCAGGTGTTGTTTGGTTATTGCATCGTCTAGTTCTTTCGGAATCACCACGAATTCCCCTCTTTTGTCGCTTATCGAGAGTCTTATCGACTGGGTTCTTATCAGGTCCCGTATTTCTCTCATTCCACATTTCTGTGTGGTGCTGAGATTGGAGCGATTGGAGTGATTTTTAAGCGTGCAGATAAACATCACCGGGAGTAACCTACGAACAAAGTGGTACCGAAAGCCAAGTAACAAGAACATCCTTGTACACTGTTTCTCCGCTCATCCCACGCGAACAAAGAAAGCCATCATTGGCAACATGTTTAAGACCGCAGCAGGAGTTTGTTCTGGGAGCGAAGAGAAACAAGAGTCACTTGGCCTAGCGACCACTATTGCAATTTCTAACGGTTATGCACCGGGTGGAACTCGTAGTTGGCAACGAAGCTACCAAACGCGAAAGGGTCACACCAGTATTCAAAACAAAGTCCAGTTTTGCATGCCGTTCATCTCCGATGATGTGGGCAGAGCCACACGACTCTGTCTGAGGAAAGCAGAATTGGAAGATTTGGTCACGATCGTAGAAATGCCACCAATGAATCTGAAGCACCAACTAGTTCGGAACCGCATCTATGACCGTCTCTGCACAACGCCCGACTGCGTAATTTGCCCATTTGGCAGAGAAGGCGACTGCATGAGATCGTGTGTCATATACATGATCAAATGTAGAAAGTGTGGTGAGGAATACATTGGTGAAACTGCACGGCCACTCTGCGTTCGAATCAAGGAGCATCTTGAGGGGAAATCGAGTTCTCGTACATCTACCCCTCTAGGTTGTCATCGAATGCGAGTACACAACGGTGTCGATTTTGAAGTAGAAACCACAATCCTTGAATTCGAAACTGAGATTTCCGCACGCAAAACTCTTGAAGCGTTTTGGATTCACACCAAAAATCCAAAAATGAACCGCAAAGAGGAGTGCCCCACCATAACCAATGAACTCCTCCCGTATCTCGAATGATGTGATATCTAAGCCGGGATATGACTCATGGCAGAAAACCTCACTCTACTAACAAGTCTAACGCGTACGGTCGTCACTGGCAATACCATCGTTCGGTGACTTGCGAAGGTGAGATTTCGACATTCAAAGGAATTTGGTGATTTCGGAGTATGGCCTCACTCTGATGTTCGACTGAGGAGGCGTTTGTACGGCTACTTTCATAAAGCGTTTGGCCCTTTCAGGCTCTGACGAAGGCGAAGTCGCCGAAACGTTGGCCAATAAAAGACTTACTAACAACCTCGTGTTCGGCTAACAACTGTATAAACTGTACTGATTACCATGCCGAGGTTCAAAGACGACCGGACTTGGGAACTGATTAGGACGACAACCTCCGATCACATCCACTGTTTGATTCTATCGTGGATCGAATGCACTTCAGAAGAAAACAGCTATCAACGACATGTAATGAGAAGGCATTAGTGTTGAAAAAAACGGCGCATAAATGGATACCCCCCCCTCATAGAGGTTAATTCTAGCCCAGAGGATATCCCCCCTTCTAAAAGTGGAGTTTGAAGAATAGCGAGACGTTTACGCGCCAGGTCTTGCTCTAGATGTAAAGAAGAACCACTAAGAAAGTCAAATTTCGGCGGCATCTGGGTTCAGCTGATTCAATTCGCGAATAAAACTTCAAAAGGTTCACTACGAGGTGACCCCTCGCAGTGAGAAGGCGCGTCGCCTCTGGGCACCTTACACCAAAACGGTGCTACATACATGCTAGAATAAAGGGTAATTTCACTCTTACAACTTTACAAGCCCGACGCAGTCCCAACCACTTACTTTGCTTATTTTCTTGAGCAATTTCCAGAGTTTCATTGAGAAGTTGTAGCTGAGAGTCACAAATTCGGTCGTCCCAAACAATGTAGCTTTTCATGGAATGGAAACGGCGGAGCTGCTCTACCTCTGATAGCGTTGATAGCGGACGAAAAGGGCTACATAAATCACTTGTTGTGATTTATGTTGTTCGTAGAAGGCAGTACTTCTAGTGCCCCTGAAAACCGCACGAACTTATTGCCCAACCCAATGCTTCTTCATTTGTCTCCATGTACTGTGATCTTTACGCCTGGGAAGAATTGAAGCAGATTACACCAACCGTCTTGCCATTGAGACTTTTACCTTTAGCGGCTAAACGTTTCCACAAGCGATGTGCGTAATTAAGATCTACGATTGACGAATTACGATTTACGGCCTTTTTTGCAAATATTTTACGATTCACGATTTACGAAAACGTACTAAAAATTCGTAACAAAATCTTAAATAACGACAAGGAAGGACTCTGGTCACACTGGCTGTGCTAGGATTGCAAATTTGTTTGTTTTTACCTTGCACCGACATTAACAGCGAATTCGCGTAGTTTTGCTGATGATTTGCATTATTTGAAGGGGGTGGCGCGTGCCAAATTCATGTTCGCGACTTCAGTGGAGCTTAACGAATGAAGCCCACGACAGCTCCTTCATTTGGCCAGTGCTGTGGTCGAATTCGAATAGTTTCGGGCACTGCAACTATTCTAACCTGTCTGTGGGAATCGGTATGGTTCGACGGCTAGAGCTAGTGCCTTTGCATTGCCTCAACTTTTCCCGTATTCCAGTAATTTCTCATATAAGCATGCTCTATTTTCTATAGCTTGTTTCAGAGGATAGTATTGTAAAACTCTTACAATGTAATAAATGATGATGATAACCAGTTCATACTGCCCATAAACGAAAACGATGTAGCGCAAGAGATAAACTCGACTCCATCTGATAGTCGTAGACGCATTAAATTGTGCTCTTTACCGTGACTTGCTAAGGCACCGATGTAGCGAGTCATTGCTTCTTCCCCCTAGTCCTCTGGTACCATTTCACCATCACTAGAGGGATGTACGACAGAAACGTAACCATCAACTCTGTTGATTATTTTTCCCTCCCGCAGTGATCAATAATAATGTTCCTCGTAGAACTAAACCGCAGCTACAAACGTTAAGGAAGAGAAAACGTTGTATTTTCAGGATCGATTAATTCGGCAATAGATACATACATTGGAACATTTTGAAAATGACTTCGTTCTGAAACGTGTTCAAATTTGTGGGACTTTGACAGTGGTACACAAAGCTTCAGTTACGACTAGCGCCCCTACGGGACGCTAGAAAGTGGGGTTGGGCAGCCACTTGAAGTACGTGCAAAGTATTCACATTTTTGGAGCCCTCAGAAAATTAGGAAACAAGCGAAATCATTAACTGTGCCCAAATATAAAACCTTACCTATGAAATGCGCATATTCTGCCATTTTGGCAGACCAGCTAATGTCGGGCTTCAATCCTGATGGTGGCCCTGATCGAAAATTCTTCATCACACAACCTCATCTCTGGTTGCTGCACACCGGCGGTTTCCGCCCGAATTCCTGGGAAACTCCGCCCAAATTGCTCGGAAAAGTATGAGGAATCCCCCAGGAATTTAGGCGCAATTTACAGGGAACTTGGGAAAATTTAGGTGGAATTTACAACGACACAGGTGAAAACGCGCAAATGCGCGACCAAACGCGATCAACGAATAGAGGTGATGGAGCACGATCTAGCTTCACGGGTAACTCCAGCAACTCTTGTCGCTACAACCAAAGATCTGCCCAACACGTAGCTGCAGTGGAGTAGAGCGCCACAGCAACGGCAGGGCTCATCTTGAATCACCTTATCACCTCGCTTATCTGTAGAGGTTGTTGCTTCGTACTATAGCGAGGTGGTTTTTGTGCCTTTAACATTGGTAATTTCAATAAGTTTTCAAATTGATTCTGGTTTTGCCATAAGATGCACAAACGAGTTTAATGGGGCACATCGAAGAACCGATATCAGTGAAAGTGAAATAGAACGTGGGATTTCTCTAATATTCCTTGCATATATTTCTATTTTATGTTTTTCATCGCGTCCTGTTTATTCTTCCTCCTTCAAAAGCAACCGTCTGAGCCGAATCCGTGTCGCGCATGCTAGCAGTTAACGATGCGAATTCACGACGTCGCATCGTGAAAATAACCGCCAACCACCACTGCGCAACCACAACTTGTGTATGCATCCATGCAGAACCCGGTGCTCTTGAACAGTTCACTTCTACGCGGCGGTAGAGTCGCGACGAAGTATAAACACAGCTTCACCTGTGACGCTGCCCATGTTGTGATCATCGTCGCAACGCTGTCGCCTCGCGAAGAATTACAAACAGCTTTGGAGAAATCTAGAAAAAAGTTGGAACAATTTTCGCATTACCTAATACCTTCCCAGTTTACCCGGAATTTAGGCGGAGTTTAGGCGGAAACCGGCGGTCCTAACCTAATTTAACGGGAATTTACCGGGAATTTAAGCGAGATCCACCGGTGGTTCTGATAGTGCACTGTTTACACGAGATTTAGCCGGAATTTACCCGGAAACCGGCGGAACATTGTGAAAAACACGATTTACACGGAGTTTCCCAGCAAATCATGCGGAAACCGCCGGTGTACAATTACCAGAGATGTAAATTAACTATCTCTCCGGTGTAATGTTAGTTCCTCCCTTTCTTCGTCACAACATTTCTTTACCGCATCTGGACGTTTCGCCCATTGTTGTGCTGAAGCGCACCGTACTTCAACGACGACACCGTAGCCTAGTCTTTTCTACGTTATTGCTCTCCGGCGCACCATCTTCACCAAAGGGTTTCCTGTGATGCTGAGTTCTGACTCACTTTTCTCCATCGGTGGACCCTCATCCTTCCTACGCCTACAGCCGCGATCGGGCGTCCGTGAGCCGCACAACACCGACGCGATCGGACGTGCGTGGGCCGCAGCGGTCGGACGTGCGTGGGCCGCACGGCTCCGCCGCAACTTGGCATGGGTGAGCTGCATAGCACCGCATAGCGATAGTTCTGTTCCGTACATTGTGCACCTGAAAACTCGTAAACACTGCCTCACTCGTAGGCCGCAAGACCAGCCCAGGGCGCTGGTCCCGCCGCGAAATCCTGAAAGCTCTGTCTAAGTCACTCGCTTTTATCATTGGCGACTGCATCCATCATTATCGTGACCATCGGAGCCAGCTAAAGATGGGTCCACCGCGACTTCCACCACATTTATGCACTTATGATTAAACATCGGCCGACTGTCTCGCCAGCTTCGCCTCATCCATCAGCAGTGTCTATGGCCGGGCACATCATGAAAGGATAGGATCAGGTGCCTGTACTCCCCCACGTCTGCGCTCAAGAAAATTTTGTTGCACTACCAGAATTTATATAAGAGGATTTACTATTTACGACTCACGGCGGTTTTGAGAAATTTACGATTTACGATTTATGAAATTCAAATTCTTTGTTACGCATATTCCTGGTTTCGACGGGAACATCTTCTTCGGAGGCCCGAGTGTGATTCAAACGCTGTATTCGTGTACTGGTCCACCAAAATTCATCCATCCTGTCTAGTCTGCTGACACTGTCCCAAGCACATTTGGAAATCACCGTACAGAGGGGCACGACGTACCAATAATTCAACCAATGTAGAGATTCTCGTTTTTCTTTTTGCATTTTACTTCACATCCGACGTCTTTTTTGCCTTCTGTCTCCTTCTGCATTATTTCCTACTCAGAATCAGAAAGGTTATAGGATGTGACAGAAACTTAAAGGCAGCCCCCACGAAAAAATTCGATCTCGAGGGCGCATATCGACGTAATCATGTATGCTGATCACTGTAATAAAGCCGAAAACAGTCAAAAACTTGAAATCCCTGTTTTCTGGAACTTCTTAATTCATCACTTTCGAGCAGGTTAACCGAGTTGCGCGACCTGTTCGTTGTGGACCAATCGAAAGAAGTCGATACTGCCTCCTTTTTCGGTCAGCTGTTTGCCGGCGGAATCGATTTTTGGCACTATTTTACAGCATTGCTGAGGTTGATGGAAGAAACCGAATTTTGAAAAAGATCGCTTCAGCAATCGAGGTGTCGCAGAAACACCACTGAATTCTAAAACGATCTCAAAACCATGAAAAAATCGAAAATGTGACACTAGCGGAAAGTGGTCACAGAATTGAGAAACAAGTAGACTTCTTGCGAAATAACAAGTAGGAAGATTCGTTGTGCTAAGAAATGCAAAAAAAAGTAGCTACGGACTAGGAAATAGCTCAATTATAGTAAGAACAGAAATTGGTGCCCACCAAGTGCTGGTGACAACGGTCCACAACTGGATCGAACGACCAAACGCATATCCTGTTGATCCACGTTGAACTACTTGAATTTCAAAAACGGTTGAGTTTTCCGAGGTACCATCCTCGTAGAATTGTTAGGAAATTCGGTTGGCTTCTAAAACGACCAAAATCCTTAAGGCAAAAATTTCCGTGGGTGCTGCCTTTAACGACAGTCCGAGGGGACATCTGTTCCGACCGTACCCAGTGCCCAGCACTTCGGTTTTCTCACAAACAGATGTTTACGTAGTTTACTTTGCTAACTATTTTCCTTTCTTTGCATTTTTGCCATGTAGGCGTCTTAGGTAAGGTCGGAGCAGATGTCCTCTCTAACTGTCATTAAGTTTCCGTTCAAGATGTGTGGCTATGACAATGGTCCCGGGGGCACCGAGCGTACACCTCACCTCCGACTCTCTCGAGTGAATACAGTAACAAAGTACAATGTGCGGATGGATATGAACGCGGAACGATTAGCTTACTTCAGCTTCTCAGTTTTCTTTATATGCGTATCCACATTCCAGCATTTCAATTGTTATTACTGTTCCTGGATTTCCAGAGGTTCGCGTCTTCAAGTTGATAAGAACCTCAACTAACACACAGGGTTCGGCATAAATACTGTGTCAAAATCATTGGTTAATTATTTCCGTCAGAAAAGCGATAACTCTAATTGCTTCTTAGTATTATTCACTTGGAGCCTTACAAGTCAAATTTAATTGGAAATGTCCAACGTGGTTTCCTTCTGCCTCCCCGACAGTGACTAGACTTGGAGCAACCAGAACCGCTGTTGCCCGTAGACAATCTCGGGAAATTTTTTCCTCCTACTGCTATAAGCGATCCCACAATTGTAGCACTAGTGTGTTACTCAGCGCATGCCACCACCTTCATGACTACCAATTGACACATTCTACCAATTTTCACTGTTTGTTCTGACCTTCGTTTCTTGGAACATTGCCATCCTAGCGAACACGTCTTGCGCGGGTGAACTGCCAGTTATACCTGCTTTACAGAAATATCCTGATGCTCTAGCAAGGAGCTCTTCTTCCATCTCTTGTTTTGAGTAAATTTTGATCATGAGGTCGCTTTCAGAAACGTCAGCTTGAATGATGATAAGGGTCAAAGGAGACCCGCAAGAGAGATTCTTCCTTATCGATCTGATGTCGTGAGGGACATTGCAGGTACAGAGCAATTTTCACTATTGAAGCTCCGCTTAGCATTGAACTGTAGATCAATCTTCTAAGGTGCCCATCTCTTGCGGCCCTCTCACGGTCCTCCCAAGAAGCATTACTAAATTCCGCCTTCTCTCATGGTAATGCGCATCGTTGGGGACATGCGGTCCGTAGTGCTTGTGGTGTTCTGTCTCAGTCTCGTCGCTGACAAGTAAACTCAATGCCTTTTGTTAAGATTATCACTTTATGGGCAACTCATCTTTCTCTCTCGCAGTTTGGCATGGGACTCGTTTATTGTGGAGTTTTCTAATCTGTGGGAATGCGACGTTTGTGGGGCATGTAGATAAAAATAGCCCTTCAACAGCAGGCATTGTAGTGCAAACTGGATGGTGCAGTGATGTTACTGTCAATGGTAGGCGACCAAGAAGCATGATTGTACGATTGGGTTTCATAGTAGGATTCTAGCTCTTTTCAAAATCGGACGTGCTATAACGTGAAAGGTTGGTGTGCGGTTGTGAAACGCGGAGGTAATAGAGAATAAGGGGTGACAATAGTGAAGGTAGATTTCAGGCTGGAGAGCTTCATCTCATTGGGGACGGATCTAGCCACAGAATTTGACACAGTATCTATGCCGCACCATGTACTTCCCACACACATCCTCCTGGCAAGGGGTAAAGCCATCCAATGATGAAAAATGGGAAAGTTCTCATGTTCCCGAATATTAAAATTTCTGAAGCTATTCTGAAAATAGACATTGATTGAGTTAACAAGATCATTCGGCCTCTACTTGGCTTTAATTTTAATTACGAGATATTCCAGACCAATGTCGGTAATGGAGTCTATGGTTGGGAAACGTAATAGGTACTTGGCCCAACCTGTCAAGAGGATTTATTTAATTTTTACCAAAAATCAATTACATGTACATGCCAATATGTAAGTACAAAGTTGTTTTAATCAAGGGTTCCTTACTTTTAGAGTTCGCAACCACTAGAGTTTCTGTGCGAAAGGATAGAAAAATTGAGTAGATTGGCAACAAAAAAGTGGTGAAAGACATGGAGTTTGGCATTTTTGATTGAGTTTTGAAAGGGAGCCAGCGGTGAAATTTGCGTACTCGGAATAAGTTGACAAATCTCGCAGAGCAAATACTTCAAACAGCACACACAGTGAAAAGGGAGAAACATACATTTGTACGTAAGTTGTTTACCACCTCTTACTCACCTGATATTGCGGCAAGGTACTGCTACAAAGATTACAAAGAAATCTAGATGATTCCGGGATGAGGAATTGCAAAGTCAAAATTTCTGCCTGGACTTTGCCTTTAAGATCATCGGAAATAAAAATGGTTACAAAACTCCAGAGGAAGTTAGTAAAAAATAAATGAACATCTGTCGAAATGGAAAAACATGGTACTCTAACATTAACATGAATACTACTGAGCATTAAAAGAAACGGCGTTACTAAAAAAGCTGAGAAGCAAAAACGTTGAACAACATGTCCATACGCACTCGAGTTTTTTTTTCTCGAAATTCCCTCGAATTTCCGCTGCTGAAGAAATTGACGATGTACGGCAGAAGCTACTTTTTGAGAGTTTCTAGACACAAGGGACGAGAAGATCCTGAAGTTGACGACACACGACGAATGCAATTCGATAACTGTCAACGGCATCAAAGCGCCATCATTATGAGATGGAAGCGACATAAAACCAAACACGATTACATAATGTATAGCAGTAAGGAAACAACAATATGTATCGTAGTGAAAAGAAGCATAAAAATTGTAAAACATACGCCTTGAAGGATTGCAGTGGCAGTTGAAGAGTAACAGTAGCAGTAGGTTACGTAGGCTACAGCAGGTGAGCACATGGAGTTAACGAAGTTACTGTACTGCTTCACTTGATCCAAGAGAAATAGAATAAATCAAACAAGTGGTAAGCAAATGAGCTCGAAAAATGAAGACAAAGGGAGAAATAGTTGCAAAGGAATGAAGCTGAAGTAGCCTGTATCCGACATATTGTCAGGCTACTTTTCACCCGAAAAGATCGATTGGCTGACCGATTGTGTCCACTGCATCGATTTTCCGCTATTTTCATCTAGGGAATGGTGAGAACATGGCTCCTGGGCTCCTCTGTACGGTTAAGCCAGAACCCTTGCCTTAGCCTTTACCCGAGCCATTGCCTAAGCTCAAGCTCTTGGCCGAACCCTTGCTTGAGCCCTAGCTCTTGTCTTAGCCCACGCCCAAGCTCTTGGTCTAGCCCAAGCCCAAGGATCTACAATAGATCTCATGGCCTATTCCTTTGAACTAGCCCTTGCCATAACCCGAGCCATTGTCTCAGCCCTTGTTCCACCCTTTGCCTTTGTCCAAGCCCATGCCCTTGCCCTAAACCTTGCCTGAGCCCTAGCCCTTGTCTTGGCCCACGCCTAAGCCTTTGCCCTACCGAAACCGCTTATTCAAAAATCCGCACCTTTCGCGCCTTTGCCGGCGCGCATTTCTAGCACTGGGGCGCGCAGTCACACAAATTTCAAGTCACGGCGCAATTTCGGTTTCGCTTTCTTCTGTAGTTTTTCCTGTTCGCTATGATTGTTTATGTTGTTTTTAACATTGTTATTGTTTTTGTTGTTGTTATCATTATTGTTGTTGCTGCTTCTTCGTTGTTGCCCTTGTTTTTTTCCAATCTGTAATATAAAGAATCGAAACGCTAATTCAGCAACGGTTTTGACGTTGGATGAAATTTTAGCACATTACAAGAACCTGAAAATCCGCTGGACCTAAGACGAGAAAACTCGCTGCTAGGCTCGGAGTGATTTCGACATTGGCATTTCCGGAAAGATGTTAAGATGGAGTTCTTCGGAAAATACTTGAAGATCTGGTTCTGAAAAATCTGCTATCTCCGAAGAGAAATGCATCTTGTAAGATCCACCTATCTATAATATAAAAAATCGAATCGCTAATTCAAAAATCCGCATCTTTCGCGCCCTTGCCGGTGCGCGTTTCTAGCACTGGGGCGCGCAATCACACGCAGGCGCAATTTTGGTTTCGCTTTCTCCTGTAGTTTTTCCTGATCTTTATGATTGTTTATGTTGTTTTTAACATTGTTATTGTTTTTGTTATTGTTATCATTGCTGTTGTTGTTGCTTCTTCGTTGTTGCCCTTGTTTTTTCCAATCTATAATATAATATAAAGAATCAAACCGCTAATTCGAAAATCCGCACCTTTCTAGCACTGGGGCGCGCAATCACACGCAGATTACGGAGATGCGGTTTCGTCGATAAGTCTCGGCGATGATCGAACCTTATATCATGTGGATAACGAATATTGATATTTCTCATGGCAAATCTGAAGCAATTTGTCGAACCTTTGACTGTGTACGGGATGGCTACTCCTACTGGTGCTATAACTTTTGGATTTGAAATCCAAACACTCGCTGCGGCGCTCTTGTGCATTTCTACCCTTTCGGTATTTTTGATTCCATTGTGGTCTCTGTACCATATACTGCACCGTTTCTATACTTCACTTTTCCTTAGTTAAGAAACATTTTAATTCTGAAAAAATAATGGAGTGCTCGTGAGATTCTTCCTCCGAGGGAGCTACACACTGATCTGACCATATCTCTCCCAAATATTTCTAAACCAGCTCCGAGATTGAGAAAAAAAATCACCTTGAAAATTCGCAAACAAAGGGTGGATTTGTATAAGGAGAAGGGTCGTATTTTTGCCGGCTAAATGAGGTAGGAGCTTGCATAGGATCAGCCTTTTACCATCCCTACGCTTGACCGCGCATAAAATACGGCAGAATATGATTCACAACCCTTAATTAGCTCAGATCAGGCAGTACCCGTATCTCCTCTCTGAAAAACAACTGTAAAGGTCTGTCTACGACAATGCCCAACAACAACATCAGAAGGGTGCAAAAACAAAGGGAGGAAAGTAGGAAATCCGTGCCATATAGCACACCTACACAAATTACCATATAATTACCTGTATAACACTCGCTTGTGTCAAGGAAGCCTTTCTTAGCGGCCAAAGTGCAAAAACTTCCGCCATGTCAAAACTTGAGAAAACCACTATTCTGGTAAAAACCGCAGCGGTATCCACCAGAAGAGGACTCCATTCTGCAGGAATTATTAAGCTGTAAAACTGCGAATGCGCTCACAATTTTCTCTTATTTATCTCCATCAGAGTGTTATTGAAGTAATACGCTCAATGATCTAGAGTATCCTGAAGAGCAATTCCTTCCACTTACTGGTGTACGATTCGTCTAGCAAATCCCAATTTTTGATTTTTGAAAAAAAATTAATGGCTGCCAAGTGGAGTCAAGGAATCATGGTGGAAACGGCCATTAAATGAATTCTTCTATGTGCTATCTTGAATAGCGGTTTTCTTCAAATAGTTTTAGGGTTTATTAAGAGAGTAGCATATACTAAAAGCATCTGCAGAAAATCGCTACGTTGAAACAAAAGAGAGTAACGCGGTCCGGCTCCAAAAAATGCTTACTCACGTACTGGAGAAGACGTCTTCATGGTAAAATATGAATTGAGTAGTCTCATGGGAGGGCCTGAATCCCATAGAGGCGGTGACGGCAGATCTCTGTCTACAACAATTGGGCCACGTAGACCGGCCACCTCACCATCATTTAGTCGAAACAGCGAGTAGTAGGTCAATAATGCAGATCATGAAAGCACTATAAAAAACCAATCGCAGCTTCTGAATACTTAGGAAAGCTAAAATACTCACGAAACTTAAAAAACGTGTTCAGCATGAGATAGAAAGATGCAATACTCAAGATTAAGACATGCGTGCTCATGCGAAATACGATTTTCTGCTAATGGTTCTACACAATCATTGCTCGAATCCATGCAATACCCATGCATACCCATGCAGAACCCATGCGTCTCCAAAATCCAATGCAAATTTAAAGACAGCACTCACGCTTAAAAAAAGTTTCCTTGCATTTCTGCTAATTTTGAAGCTGCCATCCAATAGAACGTCACTGCAGAAGGAATCACTCCAATCCTTTCAGTTACTCGAGTAATGAAGCTCGAACGCATGTACAAAGGGGCCCAACAAGCTCAGCCCCGCCCCATTCCCCCTGATCGCGCGCGGCGGGCGCTGGCTGTATTTATCAGCTGGTATGGCATCGATCAGTATTTTCCCATAACAGAGATCCACCGCACGGCCGCGTCCACACAAATCTGCGGCGAGAGATCTCGTCCGCGTGGGCTCATCCTGGCAATGTGCAACTTAGTATTTCTAGAGAACTTAGCCCTTCTGAATGATTTCTTCTCTGTTGTGAGCACAAGTAGACCCAATAGAGTAGAATTTCATGAAAAAATCGATGTCGTTTTTGAGCGTAAGTGCTGTTTTTAACATAGGGCCCACGAGAAAGCCACAGTTTTCTAAGTCCAATGCATGGGTTCTGCATGGGCATGCATGTCTTAATCGTGCGACTTCCATCTTTCGACCTCATGCCTAACACGGTTTTTGGGTTTTCTGAGTAGTTTGAGTTCAAGATTTTCGAAAGTAAAATTGTAGAGAGTTTACAAAAAAATAATCAATGAAAAATTTTTTACGAGTCGGAGATTTTTTGAAAGGAATTCCAATCGAAATTGCAAGCTCATCCAACGAATTCCTAATTTCCTCCCTCGCCCTACTCCAAGCTAAGTATCATTATTAAGTGTTATCGTTGCGAGTTTTACTGTACAGGATGCGGCATAGGTTCCCGGGCAAGTTGTTCTCTTTATTTCTTACTTGTAAACGATCTATACAATCTAAGCTTTCATATTTTTACAAAACAAAGAATAAGAAACAACATATCACAACAAATATTCGAAATGTCCTCCCTTGGCTTCTTCACAGGCCTTCAAACGTTTCATGAAATTGTCTACAATGCCCGCCACCTGTTCGACCGTAGTGTGGTCCCAGGTCTGCTTCAGTGCACGTTTCAATCCGCCAGCTGAGTCGCTGAGAAAATAGGACATCTTCGCTTCAAGGATGGACCATATGGAGAAATCCATGGGGTTCTAATCGGGCGAGTTTGATGGCCAGACGTTCTTCCACCATGGGTCGAGAAACAGCTCTGCAGAGAGCCAAAGTGGTTTTGGCTCCGTGAAAGGGCGCCCAGTCCTGTTGAAAAATCCATGACTTTCCAGCGAAGTGACGAGAAGACTACGGAGCGACGACCTTCCTTAGTATCTCGTTTTGTTAAAATTCTGCCGTGACCTTCGCTCATTTTTCGATGAAAACTAACGGAGTGCCAGTCGCGCATACTCCGGCCCATACCATTAAAGGAGTGGGAAAATGGCGATGTGCTATTGTGCAAACGTTTCCAGACCTTCTGCAGTCCTGTGAAAGTAAAACGCGGTCGTTGTGATGGTTATGAGGTGGATTGAGCGTGAAAACCTTCTCGTCGATAAAAGGATCCTACAATGACGTCCCGGTGCGGCCAAGCGGCGCATCTTCCTTACTTTCTGCTGCCGGTTCAACCTCATCCTTTCGTACAGGTAATGAGCCCTGTGCAGTTTGAATGCTCGGAGGTGCAGATCTTCTTCCACTACTCAGCGGACCATCTTCTCGCTCAAACCCAGGTCTGACGCCATCTTCCTCATACATCGTTGAGGGTTTCGGGAGATTCGCTTCCTTATTATCTGTCGTGCTCGAACTCTTGCTTGGGAAACAGGACGGCCTGTTCTTGGGCGATCCTTGTCATCTCCGAGCTGCCCAAATCGTTTGACGGCGTCGTGCACAGTAGAGCGAGGCATCTGAAGCCGCCTTGCGATCTCGGAATTTGGTACGCCCTCGCGATGCAAAGCGATGACAGCACCATTTTTTTGAGCTCATACTTCGACTGGTAGGTAACATCCATTTTGAAAAATGAGGTATACTACATGGCTTTACCTGTAGAAGACAAGCGTAAACATGTACAGTTCTGAAATTGTTAACATGGCGTGTAAATGGTTAAAGGCAGTGTCCAGGCAAAATTCTCGATACATAAAATCTTTCATTTTCTTACTCTACTCGCCAAGCTCATTGCAACTATGTAGGTTCCCTCCACGAAAACCTCGAAATTTGTGGTTTTTAGAAAGTTGAAAATTACGATTTGGACGAGGTGTCCGGCTAAAGATGAGAAGGTGGCAATAAGGCTTCTCGAGCAGGCCCCAGCACGAGCTTGTCGTGGGGTCGGAGCGAAAACGAAGCCCCCTTTGAAAACCCAGGATTTTACGAAGTCCCCCTTGAATTTAATCGCAATGGAAGTTACCACGAAATGTTCACGAATAAGGTTTCATCTTGAAAAAAAAAACTCCCCGAAAGCATGACAACGCCAACTGAAGCTGTAGTTATAGTCGTCAGAGACCGACCGATCGGAGAATGGAAGCACGTACCGATCCTCGTCGGAATCCAACGCGTCGGATCCCGACGAGCATCGATATGCATACTAATTTATTGTCCGATCGGCCGGTGTCCGACGCACTATAAATCTAAATATAAGTGTAACGGCAAATGAAGAACAAGCTGATGTTAAAGGGACTGTGTTAGCGGTGGAGCGCGGCAGGAAAAACCACAGTTCGTAAGTTATGGAAAATCGGAGAAGTTGATAAACACTGATAATACAGGCCCATGAGTGGCACTTTATGGGGTGTTGGATAGCGAATGGAAAATAGTACAGGTGCATGAAAAATGGATGGAAACTTATGCATTCTGTAGGAGAATTATGCTCACGACAGGCTGAGCTAAGACTCAGCCTGTCCTCGACAAGCTGGCCACTTTACCGAGCATACAATTTCTTAGTTTGCATAAGTTTAGCCTCATTTTTCAAACACTTATTGTAGGTATGCAAGCGTTTCTTCACCCCAAATTTGGTGTCAATCCGTGAAGTCTTGAGTTGGCTATTGGCCTTGCAGCTCAACATCATGCACTAAACAGCAAGCGCCTCTCCCACTGCTCCTTCATGATCCTGCGCCTGCAGCGTTTCCACCTCGCACCCCATACGAAGCCCCGTTTGCTTTTTGCCCCTCTTACGAAGCCCAGCTTGCCCGATGACAAGCCGCGCCGGGGCCTGTTCTCGAGCTCCTGCATTTCAGAAAAAGCAGCTGATTACTGTTGATCATAAACTCTAAAGCTTCCTGAGACACATTCACAACATCACTTCACTCTTTTCGTTTATAGTTTTACTAGTTCTGGAAATTCCGGAAAAAACCCGGAATATTCGCCAAAATCCCTGAAAATCGGCGGAGAATTCTCGAAGTTTGTAGCAGTGTTCTTGTTATTATCTAGTGATTTCAGCAGTTTATTTTCAGAGTGCTAGAACATTAGGAAAGTTCTTTTAACGAAATCTCGTGATAATCGAGATGAGTTCGCTTGAAATTTCTTGGTCCGGACTATTCATATAAACTTCACTTGAGGACAAGCTTGAAGAATGGGGAGAAAATAGAGGCTCGTTTCCTGTAAAACATCACGAACATCATCAATTTTTTTTTGTGTGGAAGTTATGCTCGTAAACTGAGTCCACTGTCACCAATCACTAACATGCCTTCAAAGCTCGCTCACAAACGACCCTTTTTCTCGAATGAATTTTTTCCAACGTGCATATCCTGCGTATAACCTAAATATGAGATAGTGCATCACCGAGGAATTCCTATCCTCGGACTTATTCTGGTTTCAGCGTTATATTTTCCAGGGAAGAATGGTGTCCAGCAAGTATGTAGGGTAATGTTCCTGTTGCATGCCCAACTATCACACCTAGATGGGCATCAATCCGATTCCGTGCGGGCCTCATCAATCACAGCCAATTGCGTTCGTACACGTGTTTGTGACGAAAACGTAACAGATCTGCCGGGATATCCAGATGGAGCAAAGTTTTGCCGGGCCGTACCTCGACGGGCGGAAATAATCCTTCACTCGAGGCTCGCCAGAGGGCCGCGAGAACGCTGGCGGGTGCGGAGAGTGCAGGGCAGTCAATCACCATGCCACAATTCAGCAATTTCGCCCGGCTCCCTCACTTTCTTATTCTATTATACAGAGAGACTTTGTTCGAACGACGCGCTTCGCGGCCTTGCACTTCGCGGCTCTCTCGCCACTCGCAAAATGCCGTTTCTTTATGGTGTGCGTACGACGAGTCTCGCTGGTTCCTTTCACAAATCATCGCTCAAAAAGCTCCCGTCAGAGCACCGTGATCTTTGTTTTCGTTGCGGAGCATGAAGTGCACTTTTGGCGCTTGTAAGCTTCATTTTCTTAGCTCACTTGTAGCAGGTTGTTATGAGACTCAGGCCTAGAACTGTTCTTTCGAACAATAGCAGAAAGAAGTGAAGAAAAAATTCGTAGGGGGGAAGTTGCGGATATTTCCAACGCTGCTTCTATGTTTCTTGAAGAGTGTAGCTGTTTCTTTCGCTGGAGCAGCGTCGATAACGGTCTGGATACGTATTGATTAGTGACGATGGTGACAGTGACAGCGGCACAACTGTACGCCTCAAGGAGTACAGCGACATCAGAATACTAAGAATAAGGGACATACTCTTTTGTAAGTACATGCTTGCACCAATAAGTCCTATACTTGGAGGCCAATAACGCATTAAATATATCCGAATTCAAATATTTGATTTTGGATACGCCAAAAATTAGAGTATTCGAAAAAGAGACTTTGGAGGAAGGATAAGAAGGGCAATAGTGCTTCGCCCTCCTCGAATACTTGGATGTTCGGATCTGCTCCTAAATTAGTGATTAAATTAACTGAACTGTACAGTTCTTATTTGGTCATAGCTCAAGTAAATTCAACAACAATTCCCACTTGATCATAATTAAAATACGTTCAGCAACAACTTTCAAAATTCGATTAAATTTAAGAACGAAAACGAATTATTGATTTACTATAATATATAGTCAACTCCAAATGTCCGTAGACAAGAGTTGGGGCCGCGGCGCGGTTTTCCTCCGCGTCTCTGCCCTGCATGCCACGCTGAATCCGTGCAGCAGACAGCGAGAGACCCGCGCCGCGGCCCCAACTCTTGTCTACGGACATTTCGAGTTGACTATAGAGGTTTGACTATATTTCTAGAATGATCCATATCCAGCAGTGTTGAAGATTTTGCTGCTCTTTCGCTCACCATCCACCCTTGATAGAGTCGTCACTCCGGGAACACTTTCTCAACTTTTGTTTGATGTCATAACCACATTTTAAAAAGTCGGAGAGGTTGCGTGGAATTTTCGAGAACAAAATGAAAAAAGGTAACAATCTCAGCAATGGACACGAGGAGAAAGAACAACAATCCCTAAAATTACCCTCCTAGGATGTCATCTCCTGACCATGTACACCATGTAACTATGTATGTGCGATTGGGTCAATGAATTGCTGGATGTTTGTATTTTAATTGACACATTTTTAATTACTGTGAAAGTAAAATCAAATTTGTGGAGAAAATTTTATCTATAATGAAAACGTCGCAATAATGAGAAAGCAGAGGCTTTTTTTTGTCTAGAATTCATGAACACTTCGGATCAGCACGTCTCTCAAATCGCTCATTCCTCCCGGCACCACGATTGTGTATGACTATGGTATCAAGTCCGAAAAATTGTCTGTAGGAGAAAACGCTTGTATTTCTGTCTTTTCTTCTATTTTTATTCTAATTTGAAAAATAACCACGAAAAATAACCAACTTTGCTCAATCGCTCCGATACCGCCCTGTTTTTTTGTTTCCTGTTTTCTTTTCATCCTGTGCACCTCAGCGGCTCGAAATCACCATGCTTGGCTAGACTCCGCCATGACCAGTTCGTTGTTTGTCTCGTTCACACCCGGCTGACCTGAAATCGAGTACCTCAACAAACGGATTCCTCGCCGGAACAGGGTGTTCCGTTATGAATGCAAATCACATTAGTCGGAATCCAGCATGAAAATGGAGGCTATCGTTGATTAGATTTCCTCTCCTCAACGCTCGCACGCGTCAGAGTACATTAATATGCGCAAAAAAGCTTCCGCGGAGGAATTAGTGCATCCTGTGCTTCGCAGAGTGTTCCTGACTCTTTGTATGTGACACAAGCTCGATGCAGTTTTCTAGGAAAATTTTCGCTCACTCGCTCACCGTGACGTACCGCTCATCTCATATCCCTGAATTCAAAAACGTCAATTCAAAACAAACGAATCAAAAAGGCTTGAAAATGGAAGCGATAAGAAAAGTAGGAGTGATGCGTATCGATCGTAATGAGACATCGTACCCCCTCTCTCGTCGAGTGATATCATCCAGTTTTATTTTAACTTACTGCATGTGTAGGACATAAGTAGTACACGAACTCAAGGTTTAGAGAAGAAATCCTCTCTGTCTTTTTCCGTCTTTTCTGTCTGCTTGGACTCCTTCAGAAAAAAAAGCCCAACCTTATGATACTCTTTTCTCTCCCACAAACTAGAAACCCATTGCACGTATTCATACGTATTAGGGTGTAAAACTATAAATGCGCGCACATTTTTCCATCTCTATCGGAGTGCAATTGGAGGCATATGCCCAGTAATATGAGTATCTTGAAGAGCAAATCTTTGCGCATTCACTGGTATGCAACATGTCTGGCAAACCTCAATTTTTCATTTTCAAAAAAATTTGAAGAGCTGCCAACTGGAGTTGCGCAGTTGTGGTGAAAACCGCCCTCAAACGAATTCTTCGATGTACTACCCTGAATAACAAGTTTCTCGAACTAAGTTCAGTACCTTTTCAGAGAAAGGCATATTGCGAAAGCACTCGCAAAAAACCGCTGCGGGGCAACAAAAGAGAGCAACGCCATAAGGCTCCAAAATGGTTACCCACGTGTTGAAGAAGGGGTTGTCTTCACGGTAAAATATGAAATCAGTGGTCCAATGGGGGAGGCTGAATTTCATACAGACAGTTAGAGCAGACCTCTACCTACAAAAATTGGGCCAACTAGGCCAGCTACTTCACCATCATCTGCTCAAACCAACGACTATTAGAAATTTTTCACAACCAAGCCCATCCAAAGGCGACGAAAAATGCCCAACAAAAAACTGAGGAAATAACGTGGGAAGTCCTGTCTCAGCCGCCACGTAGCTGAGACTTGCCACTATCAGACCACTATTTAGTTCTGGCTAGGAAGCTTTCCTCACAGAGAAAAATGCAAAAACCGCGAAAAAAGTGGGGGTTCGGATAAGCGCCTTTTCCAATCCATTGCGCACTGACTTCTTCAAGAAGGAGCCTCATATTTTGCACGGAGGATGATAAAGGGTAGTTGAAATTAACTATACACACAATTTCGATTGGGAAGTTCTGCTATCGTTTCTTAGACTAAATTTTTTTCCGCGCGAAAACGCGCATCCATAGTTTTACACCCTAATAGTATTAATTGGATTATGCAGTTCACAGAGTAACTAATTCTGACAAATATCCTCCTTTCAATTCTTGTAAGAAAACAATTGCAGGGTAAGTCAGTGCTTCTGATGGCACTAGAATTCCTATGCAGTGGTCTACAAGTTTTCGAGAGGTGTTTGAAGCAGAGAAGTAGCTGATCTTCTATGCTACCGGACATTATGCACCTTATTTGGAACTACCAGATTGAGAACTAGGTTAACATCGAGAAATGAGCTCTCTGATGTCTTGCGGTGACTTACGGCCCTACTTAAGTTCAACGAGGCACAAGCAAGTACAGTGATCGTCGATAGGGGTGGCTTTTCCGTGGCCTCAGAAAGCACGCGCTGCGACCGCGCCGCTCGAGCAGGCATCTCAGGCATCCTCTCCGGGACAACAAACCCTGAGGTTTTCTTGATAGGTAGTTAGTTTTCTTAATAGTTAACAGTTTTCTTAATAGTTAAATGTGATGAACAACTATCAAAAAAGCCCAGATTCGCTACTGCGGCGACGATTCCGTCGTGAGCGGTGCGGTTGCGCCGCGTGCTTTTCGAGGCGGCGGAAGGGCCACTGCAATCGACGCTCACTGTGCATATGCGATCTGATCCTCCTTGCAATTAGCTTTTATTATGGGTTGATCTTTCCTCTGTTTTTCTTGTTGTTCCTTACACAATTGATGGAGCCCTCACTTTTCACAAGGGAATCCCTCTTCCAGTTCCTAAATTGCGATTCCCTTCGCCACGTCAGTCTTCCTATACCTACCCCGCGAATGTACTGCAGTGTCGTTCGAGTGTCGTTACTGTTGTTTTGTACTGTCGAACACCCTCGAACAAGCACTTGCGGTCGTCGCCGACCCAGAAAAACCAGCACTAACCGGTTGCTGATATGCCGAACGCGCCGAGCACCTCTCCCTCGCGCCGACCGCGGCACGGCGACCTTCTCACCGTCTCCAAACACGAGCGGCTGAAGAAGCGCTCGCAGTCACTCCGGCCTCGTCAACGCTTCTTTTGTGCTTTTATGAATAGCTGTTCGCTGAGTCAACGTGTTGAGCAGTGGGAAATGTCCTATCGATCAGCATGAACTTCCCCCAGTTGCCATGTGATCGCCATCAGCTGCTGCGTCGAGGTCTGTTATTGCTGGCTGCACGCTGCTACACGCCGATGTCCCGCGGCTTCTGGCCCAGCAATGGCTTCGAATCCGTGCAGTTTTGAAGTGCAGTAGCTGCACTATCTATAGTTCGCTAGGTACCCGTAGCCTGGCTCATCTTGCTCACATCTCGTCAAAATTCTCTGCAAGACGGCCATTCCTTAGTTTATACTTTAACTATCCATTAGATTATTGGGAAGACATGCATAGGGTAGATCAGAAGCTCCCTTCCCAAAGTCTCAAAATCGAAAAATTATCCGAAACTTTGTCTACTCGGGTTTTCTGACATGGCGACCACGAATCAGTGTAACATACGTGACCAGCATGTGAGCTAACCCTCCCCCCACCCCTAAACAAACCTTCGGGAGATTCTGTGAGATACCATACTTACCGTGTACCTACCGTAGCCCAACAGAAATGAGCCTGCGGTGCAAAATCAAGGTGATATTCGTCCGATGCAAAAGCTATTTATACTAGATGCGTGTGACTGGCGCGCGTGCGTCTATATGATGAAGAATAGGGCCAATCGCATCGCAACCGCAGCTCAGACGCACGCCTTTACGACCTCGCGACGGCCGCGCGTTCTTTTCATTGAGAATTTCATGCTGTGTTGACCGGTCTTCATAGAAAAAAAAAACTTCCGCAAATAGATGCGTGCGACTGACTAGTATAAAGTGCCCTATATCGGGCTAGGATCCATGGAGCGTTAACCACACAATCCAACAATGATTAGAGTAATCGGTTATCCTATGGACAACGCAATATTAGGAGGTGTAGACCGCAGAAGCCGGTTTGCTGTTCAGTTCTGCCTGGTTATGCGTTCTTGGATTGCAGTTCAGCATGTCAGATCACTTCCATGAACAAAATTCCAGAGCAATTTCTGATTTTGCGATTCTCGATCAGAAGAAGCTAGATTTGTCCTCCAACATTTACTCTTTCTGAAAATTACAACAGCTAATCTATTAAGTTCTAGTTTGGGCTTGCATTCTAGGTGAAACTTTGTGATATACTCTGTGGTAGTGCAAACTTCGAAGAGGAAGTTTCTACCAAGTGAAAAAATCAAAATTCTGCCCCCGGACGAATTTTTTCCTTTTATTCTGATATAGGTATGATAACTTAATGTGAAGCAGTTTTCACTAGGAGCGTGCGTGGGTCGAGCGTCATGCGCGCGCATTTATAGTCTGTTTCGCACGCGACGCTAGTTGAGTATTCGTACACAGTGTCTGTTTTTCTCTGCACCCTCTCCAGTCTCTGCGCACTTTCCCGCGCTCTTCTTCTCTACGGCGTTTCCCCAACTAAATATCTCCGGCCGTGGAACAGACTATAAGGCAATTTATACTAGATGCGACTTGCGTGCGAGTTTCAGACGCACGCATCCATTTGCGGAAAATTTTCTATGAAGAGCGGTCAACGGGGCATGAAATTCTCAATGAAAAGAACGCGCGGCCGTCGCGAGGCCGTAAACGCGTGCGACTGAGCTGCGACTGCGATGCGGCTGACCCCTATTCTTCATCATATATGTAGTCGCACGTGCGTCAGTCGCACGCATCCAGTGAAAATTGCCTTTATACTTGCGAGAGTAAGTGCGGAATGGAAATCGAGGTTGTGCCGAAGTGAAATTCCAAATCCCGTAAAGCGGAAAACGGAAAAGAGTAGGCCAAAAATAGGCGTAAAACGGGAAGCGTGAAACCACCTTCTTAGCAAAAAAAAACCCCTCTCTTCGAACCTCGAGAATTTCCCTTGAATTGCCATGAGGGTCTAGCTTTCTCATATTTACTTTAACATGGGAAATGAAAAGCAAAGGTACTCATCACTGCTTCCTCAACAAAGGAAAGCAACATCAAGAATATTCTAAAATTAAAATGACTGTCCTGTTAGGAATAACAGCTGCTACTTAATTAGATATTGTTATTTTATAGCTAATTCACTGCGATTTGATTGTTTACGGACGCGAACCTATCCGCACGACGGCACCGCTGTTTTTTCACCCTCTAGCAAATGATACTAGTGAACAATTCACTAGTATACAGTTATGCCTGGGCCGCGCTACTGCTGTTCATCTGGCTGCTAATGCACCAAGGATGTCGTTCTCTGAAAATCTTTGTCAAAGAAAAAAAAGAGAGACAACTTTAACTGTAAATGATCCTTTCAGTCGCCTTCTCACCTATGAATCTCTGAATCCGCATATTTAACACATTGACGACAATCGGTGTCTTGGAGAGTTGTGCCACGTGGGACCAGGGAGGAATTCTTGTTCATTCCTTCAACTGCAGTAATAATGAATTAAATATTAATAAATTAATATTAAAAGCAGCAGTGACGATATTATCGAATGGAGTGATGCAATATAATATTTTATTAATTTTGTTACCGTTGTTATCGGCAATTAATCAACTAATGGCTCCCACTGAAATCAATCAATAAATAAAAATACCAATAATATTAATAATTTTTTCATAAAATTCAATGATAGTGGCATTTACTAGAAACATAGAAATATAATACAATTAAACATAAATTTTGAAATATACCCAAAATTAAAATATTATCCGTATTTTTAATATGACTTTAATGATTTACTATCATAGGTGATACAGTATACTTACAGTAACCCGTGAAATTGGTCATACGGTACAAAATGGTGGTCATTTTCGAATTGTTCGGATGAAATAACCCACCCATGCAAAGTTTCAGGGGATTTTGATCTCGGGATCCTCAATTTTGACGTGGGACCCACCGGTGGGTCCCTTGGTCCCTGGTGGCCGCCAAGATGGGACCCACCCGTGGGTCCCATTGTCGTCAATGTGTTAATGCATTTGTATCCACGGAAATCTCACCCAGGGCTTTGATCACTTCAGACTTGTAGAAATTTACAGTGGCCTATCAACACAGCAACAATTTGGGTCAGTATCAGTCCGGCAGCTTACAGCCGTTCCAGATTGAATGCAACCTGTAATTTTCTCAGCTTCCCTGGCTGCCTGTCATTATTCCTGTAATCATCTGAACACTCAGCTTCAAGGCAGCTGACCAAAATTAGCAGCGTTATCAGCGTGTTTTTGTATCACTTCTCTCCAAGAACATTCATAGCGTGGACGAACGAATCAAGCAACAAGCATCGATTCTTCTCTTTCCAATTTCGGCGCTATCTCTGCATCAGCAAGTCGAATTTCCGCGAAAATATCGTATTTCTTGAGATTAGCATTTTCATTCGGCTCCAGATGAACGCTCACAGTGCAATTATTTGCTTGGTGCAGAAGTTTTGATGGATCTTCTGTGCAGGAGTTTATAATTTTCTTCAGAATCTCGTAGTGCATGTACAAAATATATGAAAGGCTCCCAGAGTGCCGAATGCAATTATTTGCTTATGGTGGAATCATGTGTAAAGTGTCTCCCACAGTTAACAGTCATGAAATATCCGGAAATTCACAGACACACAGTTTCCCCTTCTCTGTTTTTCACGCTATTACATTTTCCTGTTCAACCACGAGCAAATCGGTACAGAACATCTTTTTTGCATTTATCCATCGCTGCGAGGATGCAAATGCGTACGTCTGGCCTGCGTCTGGACGCACGGCATGGGCAGAGAAGATGAACGCTATGTACGTACCTAACTTGGGATTATGAAGTGAACGATTATTAAGAGTATGTAATATGAAGAACCCATCCGATGTTAGCAGGATTTTTGCGCTTACAGGTTTCGGGGCTCGTACTAGACCGGAAGTGCAGCTTACCTGGGTCCCCCAGGTCTCAGACCCTTTCATCAGTAGTTTCCAATGCAGGTTTCTGCATTGGGAATTTTTGTTTCTAGTAGGTTACCTACCTCATGCAATGGTAGTTTGTTTGCTTATAGGAAGGTAATTTTTCCATTTCGTTAGTTCTTCTGGAAGTATTTACTATTCTGATTCTAACAGTTTCCATGTTCGATTGTCCTTGAACCTTAGTTGCGGATACGATGACAGAACAGCGGATCCCTAGTATCAAACCCGTGCTCCTAGGGGTTTATAAGGTGCCTATAAGGTGTCATCTTATCCACAACTGAGGTAAGCGCTCATTATCTGTACTTCTGGTACTGTCTTTGAGTGTACGGGCTGGATGAAAGTTGTCCTGTGGAAGGATGAGGCGTTTGAGGGGATAAATCACTCATGTCTTTGACTTTCCAGGCTTTGACGGAGACGACATCGCCGGAACGTTACCCTCAATAAAGACCAATAACCATCTTGGCTAACAGCTTGAAAGAATCCCTATGTATTTTGATTCTTTTTGAAAAACACGAGAGCTCCCTCGCCTAGTAGAACACTGGCGCGTGGGTGTGCTTCCAGTCGTGATTGCGTGAATGATGCATACCGGCCGTGGTTGCAAATTCTCACAAATTATCTAGCCATAAATTACCCACCCATATGCTGGTATAATCCAGTTTGTTTCTTTCTCTGGCATTGTGGCTGCAAGATGTGAACACCAGATGTAATTGGCACTCTTCATCCTTTTTTCAAATGTGGAGTTGTTTCGCACTGCTCATGTCATCGTTGGAGTCGAGACCACTTTTTGAGCCTGCGTAGTAACAGGAAGAGCAGGGTCAAGTCTTTTTTTCCTCAACTTGATTCATGGGGAACACATGTTCGAAGGAACCAGAAAGAAAATAGTCTGGAGCGAATGCGAACAAACCCCTAGTGACTGTTCACTGTTTGTGGATCAAATATTTATTCAGAAACTTCCAGAACATCAAAGTCATCTACGAGACATTACTTTACTGCTTTATCTCCAAACTTCTATTTTATCTGTTTACGTAAGTGATGAGCGTCCAAGCACCTTCATGATATTTGAGGACAGCTGCTGGTAACTGTGAAGTACTCACTCTTATCTGTGTGGAACACGTTCATAGTGCATGTTTGAGCCCTGATATTATCAGACCTCAGTCAACATTGATATTTCCTCTACGGAATTGTTTGTGTGTTTCGTATTGATTTCATAATCCATAAATATGAATAAAATTATATAACATTTGGGGATATGTGTGGGTTCAGTAGCGGGTGAACCCTAGACTGTCGTCATGAGCCTCGTGTTCCCGATTTTTCCGATTGACATAAATTTGCTTGATACCTATGCCTTCCTTTTACTCTTAGGACTGCTTCTTGGCAGATTTCATAGAAAACTGGTTGTGGTTGAAGTAGATTGTACAATGGTAGAGAAAAACAGCATTTTTTCGGACGCTTCCACTCATGGTTCATCGGTGAACTGGGTCAACATCTAAACAACTTGTGCATTCACCAAACAATGTTTTGAAAATGTCAATATTTACATTGGACTACGGAAAAAGGAAAAGTGGTACACATCACTGTGCATGGAAAAAGAACCCGGTGACCATCTAGTATGTATATATTACACCGACACTTAACCGCTACATTGCACGGATCTTATCGGAAACATCCTTTCGAGGCCAATTTGTGTGCGCAGAAACTTTTCAAACTTTATCCCACCCATTTTAGGGAGTAGATGGGCCAAAACTCTAACTAACAATATGACGGTTCTGGAATTGGTAATTTAGGAAAATCCGGCAAGAATAAGAAAATTGCAAACGAGAGACTAGCAGGAAAGTAAACGAAGGGCACAAGCATGAAGCATACCCAGAATCCGCGCTAAACTCCCCAATCTGCTGGAGCCTCATCAGAAATTTAGAGAGATCCACCAATATTTTTCAAGCTATGTAGACGAATACTGCAGAATTCGAAATTTTGAAATTATGCGAAGCTTTGACAGATTTTCTCAGATGATCGTCCTCAATTTTTTCGGAGTTCTACGAGCTGCGCAATTCAAGGGAACGTGCTCCGGAATGCAGCTGCATATGTAGGAGCCAGTCGTAGACGAGGGAAAGAGGGGAGGGGTGCACTCCCGAGATTGGGTCGCCAAAATTTTGAAATTACTTTACAAAATAAACAAAAACTTTGTATTAGTATATTTTGTTAATTTTGTTAATTTTTTATTATTATTTGATTTTTATTATTTATTTATTACCATAATTAATATTTTTTATCAATTTTATTTCTTGTGCGGGTCCTCAAAACGACGTTCCCCCCTCCCCCATTTTTTGCGTCCGCCACTGGCAAGAGCCATGGTTATAAATTTGCAGCGGAAGGAGATGCACTGAGGAACCTACGTAAAGTGAGCAACGCTTTAATCTAATCGCTAATTGGAGACCTACTCATGTTCTTGTCGATTAGAGGGAGTCTTCCTGAACGCTTTCAGAATGTACGAATGTCACTTTTTTCCGGAAGCGGGGTGTGTGAAAATACAATCCACAGCTGGACGCATCTGCGCCAGTGTCTAGAGTTTTGCTATGATACCCTCCTCATTGTGAGAACGAAATGAGAATGAATAGGAATAGAAATGTCCTGCTGCGTCATAGAGCTGCTAATTCAGAATATACTGTTCTAGGATAACAGTGGCGGAGTATGCTCTACAGGGTGCCAATTCTAGCCCGTAAGTTGTGGTGAGGGAAGGATGAAGCTTTTTTTGAACTTGCTTGTCTTCAACTACATATTGCCGGACCCGTAAGCAAATAGTGAATGTATAATAAAAGTCTTAACTCCTTGGTAAGCCACACACGAGGTTGATCATTGATTAATCGGCTAACGTTTCGGCGAATCGCCTTCTTCTGAGCCTGAAATGGGCGATACGAAATGTAACTCATCCGATCAAACATCTCCTCGGCTAATTGGAAAAAATTCAACGGTCAAGTTTCGATCACCGGCTAATCTGCGTGGCCAAAAACTCACCTTTTGAGTGCGCCGATGGAATTTCGGGACAGAAGCAGGAGCGACCGCTAACTGATCACGAAGGTGGATGACTGAAGAGGTCTTCCCAGATCAGACTAACTGACCCAGGTACGGTATAATAAAAATGACCTCAGCTCATGACTTTCGAAGCTATGTTAATAAGTGGGGTCTCCATAGTTGGTACCACTTTGTATTTGCATTTTAAGTCAGTGTATTAGATGATCAGGCGTATTCGACTGAGTAATTAAATGTAGAACAAATAATAGGATAGTCACATTCAGGAAAAATCATGCTTTGTTGAAATCAGTCTTTCCTTAAGGTTTGCTTGTGTAGATCCTGCTTGTGTACATGATGACCGTTGGCAGGTTCTGTGACCTCATAGGTAAACCAACTTTTCCTGAGTGACCTACGGAAACTTAAAAAAGGAAAAAAACGTGTTCCGCATGAAATTGAAAGATGCAAATCCCACGATTAAGACAAGAATAAGTCTATACCAGCCATGGTTAAATCCATACAAACCGTGGCATTAACCAATCGTGGGATTTGCATATTTCAATCTCATGCATAACGCGGTTTTCAGGTTTTCTAAGGAAATTCCTTTCACATCGAGGAAAATGTACATTTAATGCGTTCAGGTGTCAGAGGTTCATCTACAAAATAAAAAATAGGATAAGCAACTCCCCCTCACTTAAGCCCACCGCTTTTTTGTCTATCTATGCCTGGGGCGGCATGGAGGGAATCCAAAGGGCACTCCTCCGCCCTTAATCCCGACGATGTTTATGGTCTGGTTTCAGTGTTTGGACTTGAACTGAGTCACGCGATCAGCGAGGCGTTCTTGCACTATCGCCGGCGCCTTCAGCGCTCAGCACGTTCCCACGTTTCCAAATAGGGTTTCCTCTATGTCGTTGTCAGTTTGTGTCGATGTTCCTGCTCCTTCACTTCAATGTTCCGATAGTTAACGTACACGCAACATTCGCGAAAACCATCCGACACTAAGAACGAAATAGCCAAACTTGAAGAAATACCTATGTTTTACCGGTGAAGATAACTAAATTTGAGGGGTGGTGTGTTTACCCGGGTAACCTCAACAGTACCTGCAACCTCTTGTGTTCTTCTGGATCCTGATGCATCATTGAGATTACCCAGGGTAAATATCATGACTCCGGTACTAACAATGGATAAATTTGTGGGGGCCTTTGCACGTCTACCCTAGGTAATTTCAATAATGCATGCGGCCCCTGGATTTCTTCTCTCCACGATCTAATACCTACAATGTACTGATGGTGAAGTGATAAAATCCTTCAAGGTATGCCAAAATAACCCAAACAGCCTGAAATTACTACTTCCCAGACTTGTACCCCTCTTTGTTCAATTTATCGTGGAAGTCTCCAACACTGCATGAATTTCTGTAACCTTGCCATGGTTTTATTGCTATAATCTGTCGACGATGCTGCAATTTTCGCGCGAATTGCAGCAGTTCACCGAGCGTTTTTCAAAACATCGTATGTGAATTCTTATGCATACATTTCCTGCATGATGTTATGCATGCAATTCGCACATGCATTTACATAACCCTTTTATCTCAAAAGAAAACATCGGTTGAGCCACGAAGCCTCAGGTAGGTCATGTAGAACAGTAAATTCATCGTGATGTGGTTCTGCTCGACAAACTCCACATTCGCATGATCATTTCGAGAAACAGCTTGATTCCCACAAGTCATGTTGCGACTTTTTTTTGATGTTTTCATCATATCAGTACGCTTACTGAACTTTCAATAGAGCAACCTTTATAAGGTTAAACAGTTTTGTTTGCGATAAAACTGCAGCGATTGTATCGCTCATGTCTCATGTTGAGATGAAGCCCCGTCGTGAAAAGCTCTTCCAGTGGTGAGATTCGTGAACAGTTATGGGGACATTGTGACTTCCCCGCCCTTCTATAATAAATAGGACGAGTTCTCTGCGAGGAGGCGGTTATATGCACGTCGTTTCACTGGTTATTCTCTATCAGTAATGATAAGTGTAGGTAGGAACAGCAAGATAATTCATATTATACTCTAGAAACTCGTCCATTCTTGATGGGTGGGAAGGTTAGGACGTTTCCAGAAACGTTCGTGGACCACGTCACAGAATGTAGGGATTCCACCCGCAATGAGTTTTACACAGAAAAATTAAGGACTCATCCCTGGTTTACGCCTAGCTTTCATTGTTTTTTATGTTTTTTGTCCTCAATTCCTACTGTTTTCCTGAAAGTTACTTTGACTACGCATCTCGTGGATATGAATACATAATCAAGAAAGTAAATAATAGTTGCACATGGATGTGAATCAACCGTTACTATCAAATTGGGCAAATTTTTTCTGAGATACGTTCTCATTGAAAATATGCTACTTCTTCAGTAATCTAAATCTTTGCCTTCCTCTCGTTTCCTTATAGAGCTCTATTCTTCCCCTTGGAAACGCCTCCATTACAATTTCCACTTACTTCTGGTGGTTTTTCTACTGCTTTCATTTTCGTATAGATGGCTGTCCTAGTTTCCATAATGGGCTCTCGCATGGTTGCCGGGGCTAGTCGTTCCTCATTTTCCTACTTCTATTGTCTCTGCATAGACTTTTGAGACTGAGAAAGCTACTTATTCGGTTCTTATCTGAGACTTCGCGAACATGTTTCAACAGAAGAGTTTCCTCAGATCCTTAAGAGGTTTGAGGACATCCTGCTTTATTCGAAGAGCAGGGCTGTGGGATACAAACTTTTCTGTTCCTACATAAAAGACAGTGAAATCACCTGCACGCCAAGTAGATCTTATTTTCGGCAGAATTTTGGACAATATTGAGGACATCCTTGTTAAGAATGATGTTTAGGAGCTACTAGCCCCTAATCATGGGGTAAGTGCGACTCTGTCAACTTTGATTACATCGATTTCCTGGACTTCGTCCCCAGGTTATGGGAATCATGCCAATGTAGATGCGCTAGTGACCACCAGATCATAGCGGACTAGTCCCGCCATCGTTACTGTGCGGAAAGTGACTGGTTTTGGCTCATAGCTGCTGGTAATGACAGTTATTGAAAAAAAGACGACCAGCAGCGTAGTGGTCGTTGACTACCGATGCACAGGAAGCGCTCGAATAAATCTAATGGCTCTCCAAAACGGGGACGTGCAGAAGTAAAGCTTCAGATGTGAAGTGGAGGGCAAAAGAAGGCTGAGCCACGAAATCAAATACAAAAACTACCCCTCGTTTCTGCTGCACAAAATTATGTATAATTTGAGGTAGTGGATTACGTTCGATTTGACAAGATCGTTCACAAACTCATTCACAAACGTTCATTCACAAACTTTATTGGAAAATTCTGATGCGTATATATGTGCGATAGCGTCAATCTCGCAGAAATTTTCGGAAGGACTGCAGCAGAAAAGAGGGAGAAATGGCAGGTGACCTGCGGTTCTTCCGGTTTCCTGCTGCTGTCCTTTAATATTTTTTATCTGTTTCTCTTGCTTCTTAGTTACATGGTCAAGATCTCTTACTGCTGCGGTCCATCCGACATTTTGTCTGAGAATATTTCACTCTATTGAAAGAACAGCCGCATGCATTGCGACAATCCGAGTGATGAAAGATAATTTTAGATGGATTATAGTTTTTTATAGCTTATCGATTTGTTGACAAAGTACCACCAAAATTCGGAAAAATCGATAAATTGGTACAACATTTGTATGGAAAGATAAGGTAATGTCTTGTATATCGGAAGCGCTCTCAAGTTGTGGTATACGTATCGCAAGTGATGTCTCATTCCCAATTCAAACTGAATGCGCGGCGCATCCGACAAGGGCCAATCCCCTTTGGTTCTTTATCCTCGGATGGTTTTTTACCTACTCTTCACCCTAATGTGCTCAGATGGTACTCTTCTCTCAAAGAACGTACCCTTCAACGGACAAAGTACACATTTGTGAAGATGCGTCGACAAATAAGGACAATTCGGCCACCAAATGACAGGCGGCATCAGAAAAACGATGCAGTACTCATATTTTGAGTGCATACACATAGCGAGCAACCGGTCGCCGCAAATGTGAGCAAACACCAAAGAAACAGCATCGGCTGAGCAGCGATAAACAGCAGGACAACGGCGCGCTGCGGAAGAAAAACAAGTGCAATTGGCAGAGTTCAGCGCTATAAATCTTTGAGCGCACACGAAATCCGAGCCAGTAGTGCCATCCCCGAATTCGCACACTGCTCCATCGCTGTTTTGTTTTTCTTCCTACTGTTCGCTATCTAATCTGAGCCCGGAAATGCTCCAGATGGGAGTTGTGCATTTGAGACATGCTTACTGAGAAAATGCTCTAAACCACCCTCGAGCTTTTGGTTTCTGGTTGCTACATTTCAGCATTCTTCTCCTAGTAATTCCCTGCCATTGGTGAAATCCTCATTTCTTGGGGCTGCTCTTTTTGAAGTGCTGACTTTTGCAGTGGCGGACATTTTGGCTCAACATGAGGAGTTTTTAGTAAAGAGGTATGATTGACGAGTGGGAAGAGATATATTTTACTATACACTAGGTAGGCTGGTCTCCATTTGTTCTGATTGTCAATGAAATAGGCTAATATTTGTATAGAAATGTATAGAACGTTCGAAAACTCCCTCGTGAACTGCTGATGGAAGTCCGAGTAGCTCGAAGACAGTAATAAAGTTACAATAAGGATCTAGTTCAAGTCACGTAAGAGTTCCAGTGTCAAATTATTGATGTCATAACCGAACGGTAGCTTAAATGCATGACCTTGACTACACAGCTTAGGTTGATGTTTTCTTCTCATAAGACTGAAATGAGCTGAGCTACGAGAGGGCGGGGCTGCCAGGAAGATCTTTCCCTAAGTTGTGGAAAAGAAGAAAAAAGTGGCAAAGTTACTGCCAGTGTTTCGGTCCTCTAGGCGGCTAGATTCGGAGCCCTTCCAGAGCAGCTATCCCTTTAGAAAAACTGAGAAATGAGGACTATGTACTATTTCCCCTCGTTTTTTTTTTTCGCCACGCTTCTTCCTCACTAATGAGCTTCATTCATTTGATGGTTTCTGCACTCTCATCTCACCTATCTATGCAATGGCACTTCCCAAAAAATCACACTGTTGAACTTCATTAACTGAAAATGACTGTAAATAATCCGCCCACTTTAATCCGGGGCTTCTGCACTCTAAAACGAGTGGAATTGTGGGCAAAGAATATTCTCTGAAAAACGTCCTCCGAGCTTTGGAAGGCTCCAGTTGCATCATCGTGGCAGCTGCGCTCCGAAAATTCTGCGTCAGCACTACGGAGGAGGAGTGTTCACCCCGCCTAGAGCATGCTTGAATCCATTGAACTTCTTGGTTTGTTGGGTATTAGAAAGCAAGACTTGCTCAGTTCATAAGTAAGATTCGGTATTGCAAGAGACTGCTGCGTTGGAACCCTGGCACCTAACAGTGCATCAATTTTTCCTTCGAGATTCGCACGACGTGTTATTCTTGCATTGTCTTGGCCCCCTCATTCCTGCTTGGACAGCTTCTCAGACATTGTTTAGCAACTGGTAGTTGTTGTAAGATCCACATACTGACGTCAGAATCCAAACTCATGCTACGTAATTCATAGTACAGGCTTTAGCATCAAACTAATGCTATACACCCCACTTTTGGTCATCCTATACGTATGCGCCTTTGATAACGTTTTATGTCTAGGATAACGCATTCAGAGAAAGCTACACCATTCGAAGTCAAGGTGGGGGAAATCTCATATCATAAAAAGCAGCGAAAAATTCCTGATTGGGATGAGAAGTACATAATGTGATTGATGAGAAATCGCGGGCTAGGCACACTTCAACTTTTATAGGTTCAGTAGCGTTTCTCTCGATCTTTTTTTTTCATTTTGTAATCTTCGAGAGATTTCATTTTATTATCTTCATGAGAAGACACGTGCTGAGAGGCAGGTTCGTTTAAATATTTTCATGCCTTATCCATTCGAGGGTGATTGCTTTCAGTTATTTTTGCATTACATCTTGTACTTTCTGAGACTGTACCGGAAAGATGGAAAGATTCTGAAGGTAGTTAACGGAGATCTTCTGAGGGTCTTGTCAAATGGAACCGCTTAATCCGTCTCGAGGCTCGCCAGTGGTCTTCTATTACATATGCCTTTTTTTGAAGTTTGGAAACATTTGGAAGGATTCTCACCATTCCGATTTTGGAAACAATGACAGTGCTGATTTTACCACGTTTACGAAGATTACACTTCAATAGTTTATGCGCATTTATGGTAGAATATTACAAAACGACTGTAACGAGGTCTTTTTCATTCGCTGCTCACACTGTGAGAAGCTATTTTATTTCGAGCATTTTGTAATATTCTACCATAAATGCGCATGAACTATTGAAGTTTAATCTTCGTGCACGTGGTAAAATCAGAACTGTCACTGTTTCCAAAGTCGGAGTGGTGAGAATCCTTCCAAATGTTTCCAAACTTCAAAAAGATCATTTTGTAGGTGGAAAACCCTTTAGAAATGCATGACATGAATTTTCAAAGGAAAATAGTACGTGCAAGGAAAATGCAAGACAGGTGATTGCGAGGGGAACTGAACTCGCGATGTGGATCCTGAAGAGCGAGAAACTTACCACTGCGCCACGACTCACCTGACGCATCAACCTTGTGCGCCCTACGTGAGCGTTCCTGACATGGAGAAACGGGTGTAACTTCTCACAGAGACAGTTTTAGGAGCAGATGAAAACAGATTTGGAATCAGCGTCGCGAGCTGCGTACGGCAATATACACCTCGCTACAAAAGGCGATACTGATTAAGTATCCTTCCCTTGTTAGATGTCGGAACTTCTCTGGACTTTTGCTGACAAGCATTCCTTTCCATAAAATCCTATCACTGAGAAATTTCAACTGCAATCACATGCGCACGACGGGTTACCCTCATTCTGTTTCCTTTTCTTGTTAAACTTTCAGTTTTAAGGTCATTTCTGCGTTTTCACTTTCAGTTTTACATCTAAAAAAGTCGAAAAAGTTGACGCAGTTCTTGTTCCTATCCGACCTTTTTAGCTGCTTGGAATACACGATGATCGACACTTTTTCCTTCATCGAAATCTTCGTTGAGATGCATTTGCATTTCTATTTCGATATGAGGTTTTGATTTCTGAACATTTCGCAGTCGACTTTCGCAAATGAATATGAAGAAATCTGCCCTAAATACGTTCTAAAAGTGCTCGACTCCACACGAAGTGCCGTGCTCAAGTGCAATCGAAAAAAGGCAGCTCCATGTTCGGACCTTAAAAGCTTCCCATTACACTTGGTTGCTTTTTAAGTGGCAAAGAACTACATTCCAGCCTTTCTTATGCAAACGGGCAAACCTAATCAGAACTCTATAGTGCAAAAAATCCCTAGCCTGGGTAACGCGATTATTAGGCTTTATACTGCCTTTCTTTATTTTTATGAACTTATAGTTAATCCACATCACCAACAGAATCGATACGAAATGTATACTGAAAATGGTTGCAGTTCCAAATGGACTTACACGTAAAAATGCAGAAATCTTTTTTTTTTTTTTGCTTCTAACATTTTCCTCGCTGGTTCTGCCCATCTGCGGCTCTTATTCTCCTCCAAAGGCCCACATCTGCGTGCATTTGAACAAATGAAAAGTATATAGAAAAAAGACGAACATTAGCTGCATTTCAGCCTTTTGGACCTCTTCGGATCGAAATGCAATACCCGCACCAAACTTGTTAAAAAATGAACCTTCAGAGTGCGGATTTGAGTTTTTTTCTTTCCAAGATGCATCGCAGCACAGCCGCACTGGACTTTACCACTCCCTCGCAGAAGCATCTTCGAATCTCTGATTTGCAAATTGAATTTCGAGAGTTTTTCATTCTGCATCGACTTTGCCGTTCATGACGCACGACTATGTACGCGACGAGCTTCGCGACGCTTCCAGAATCTGCTAAAATAGAAATTTTTTTTAAAATTTCATAGCAATTCTAATAATGACGAAGATTACATGTTGTGATATTATCAATGCAATTTTGTGATACCATGCTTAGTGAGCGTCGTTGGCGGTGACCCGTCCACAAGCACGTCGCGCACTCGCGCTGCGTTCACCGGAATCGACGTCGTTTGCTGCCATTATGCTACTTCTCACTGTGAAACATGAAATAAGTGAAAAGCTCACTAAATTGAGAAGAGAAGCGCTTAGAAATAGCACTCCGACGACTGACGACAACGATTCCGCAGCGTGCGGCGAGGTTGCGCGGCGTTCCTATCGAGGTGCATGTTCTCCTGTTTTTCACTCTCAATCTGATCCCAGTCCTTGGTTTTACCTCGCCTCCATCTCTCAAAAAGCCATTACCTCACCAAACTCACCGCGGTTGCATGCCGTCAGCGGGCCGCTGCCGCTGTTGGCCTGCACTTTTTGTCGGCCCGCGCCGGCCAGCTGATTCAGTGCATCCGGCCCTAAAGAACGAGCAGTGCTTTCGCTCGGTCCATTGCCGGCCGCACGTTGCTTCCTGGACCCGAACGAGCCAGGATGGTGTCATCGTCCTGCTGTCGCTCTGTTCTTCCAGGCGGTTCTCGTGATGTTTTCGTGCGTGTATGCTGTTTGTTGATCCTCTCGCACGTCACCTTCGCTGTGTACACTGCCACGTTTCCCAGTGTATGGTTGCCCTGTCATGGCTCCCCGCTCGTTCTTTCGTTCTATATTATGTCTGCTGCCAATGTATGTACATGTATTCTTTGCAAATATTCACTTAAAACGTCGATCCTTCAACTCCCTGAAGTAAAGAAAAACAATTGTCAAGGATTTTTAACAAAGGATCAGCTATGCTGACGAGTGTTTTTACCAAATTCATAAAGTTTTTCATTTTCTGAGCCGTAACCTTCTGAAAATTTTGGGCTGAAGAAACTCTTCTGGAAACTTTCAGGAGACATGAAATCCCTCAGAATATCCAGAATTCTGGAACGCTGGAGATGGCAGGAGGCGGCAATTCCCATAAAAATCTAAAAAGTGGAGATTGTTAACCATTTTTGTTACCTATTATTGATAAATTCTGAATTCTTCAGAATCCTATCTCGAAAATTCTCAAACAACTCAATAATTCTCAAATTTTTGAAGACGGCGTACCTCTTTTCATTTTTTTCACTTACAAATATTCCTTATGATTTTTTCTCCGTCTTTTGTTGTTCTACCACTGTTGCTCATTGTTTCCTCCCTCATTTCGAGTTCTTTGCACTACTTTCAGCTACCTTCTCGTTACATTTGTCCTTTCCGCAATATTTTTCTACTACAAATTCTAATATTTTCATCATTTCATTGAAAACCTAAAAGAATTAAGGACACTTCGGTCCAAACAACAAAAAAAGTCCGTAGATCACCAAAGTTCACAATCACAACAGTATAATTCTCTTCAAAGGAAAAACGGTTGGAAAGGTATAAGGACTCAGACAAGCGTTCAGAACTTCCGCGGGAGTTCCGCAAAAATTGATAGGTGGCGTCATACCTCCGCGGAATTCCTGAAAGTTCGTCTGGGGAAGAGGAGAGAATGTGGGAGTGTCCGATATCCCGAGTGAAGCAGGGAAAGGTAGTCAGCAGTCTCGAACACTCAGCTACAATTTGGGGTCTGAAAACAGTGTATATAGACCGTTTTTTTAGATATAGATG
>JARK01001716.1:7894-30698 GCA_000688135.1 Ancylostoma ceylanicum | reverse complement strand
CCCACCCCCTGCGTCCGCCACTGATAGATGGATATAGTATAGGCTTACCACTGGAAAACTATTGTTTTCTGTGGAAATCCATCCTTTTCTCATCAAATGATTAGGTTATGCACTGGATTCGGCGGCCTCAAGAAAACCATATTTTGTCCTGGAAGGAAATTTTTGAACACAACACCACCGGAAATTTTCGACGTCGATACCTCGACACAGTTTTGGGTAATCACGATCACTGTATCAATGCCGACAACAGTCGAAACCTTCAAATTCTCTTTCTTCTGGAACCTTTAAGCTCTTCGCTTCCGAGTAGGTTGGGTGATAGGGTCGCAAATGAGCGGAACATTATTAAAACTGGCGAGACGTTTTACTGTTTCTGGAAGGATCCTGTTTGTTGAGAACAATCAGGGAAAAACGAGGCCAAATGCAATCGAGAAATGTAGCTGAGTCATTCTCCTCCAAAACTCCACGCTTGCCATCTCCTCTTTTTCTCAAAGACTGACAAGCCTAGGCGTGGCTTTACGCAACGCTTCTTTCAGTGCATGTTCACCTGGAAACGGCCTCCTGCGTCACTTGAGGGCGGAGTTCTCGGCCATGATTTTCTTCTAGAGCGCTATAATAATTTCTTGAACACCCTCGGGTTCTGACATTTTTGTCCTCGCTTCGTACTCTTTGCAGTGGTTATCTACTGCAGTCCGCATTTGCGGACTGCACTGCGCCTCATCTCGTTTCCGAGTAATCCAATTACGCTGCACATTTTGACGAAGACATTCCTAGCGGGCGGCTGACAATTATTTGCCTTTTCTCCGCGCATCTCGCAGTAATTCGCGTTTTTTTTTTGGCAAACTGCACTATCCTATTTTTCCTTGCATTTCCTGGAAATGTCAGTTGTTCTTTCCTCGCCTTTTTGGCACTGATTATCGAAGGCTCTCCTCCTTTGTGTATTTTTACTGAAAACCTTTACGTCATTATCATCATCTTTTTTTTGTTTAAATGTTTAAAATTATCATCATCTATTGACATAACCAGGAACCGGCTTGCATCAGTGAGATTACCCAAAGTAAACGTGTTCGCACCACTCGAACTTACCCATCGTTGGCACGGGCGTGACCACGTTTACCCTCGGTGATCTCAACGATGCATCCAGGTCCAGGTCCAGAGAAATACTTCCTAGGAATTCCCTATGTTCCTCGCATGTTGAGCGAACTTTCGTGAGTCGAGGCTTCGAATCTTCTCTTCAACCTGACAGCTTAATGTGACATGAGATGTGGATCGTTTCCGGAGATTTATTGGAGCATGTGGGATCATTGACCGTGTGCACGTCGTGACATGCGGGCTCCTGCACGGATCTGATTTATAAGCATTAGCTGTTTAGGGGGAGATACCTGAAATTGAAAATCTCCTTTTCAGACCATCTTAAAATTTTTGCAAGGTATTTATTTATACATATATTGAATGGTCTTTCATGCACACTCAAAAGGAACAAAATACTGAAATTTTGAAGTTTCTCAGAAAAATCAATAGAGGAAGTTTTTTTGATCGTACGGAAACACTGCCATGCTGTACGCCTCAGAATATCTGTTGACTCTCAAACTTTGCCTAAACTGGTGAAAAGAATTTCTCCTTTATTCGATTTCAGGTGCTCCATGCAGCCAGGTTCAAAAGAAAAGTCCATTTATTTATTATTTATTGATCTTCTTGTTTACATATTTATTTATTTGGTCACTATCTGTAAATGGTTACTGTGTGCAAATCTAACACGTTATGCATTCACTCAACACACTGATATGGACCCTTTTTTCCCATTTTTATTTCTTTCTCTTGACGTATTCTTTACGAAGTAAGGACTCATAGATGGATCGGATGGTGGATAAAGACCGTTGAAGATGGCAACCGCTGCGTTTTTCCTCTCGGTTGATCTACTTATTTGCTTATTTATTCTCTGAAGCGAAAATTCTAGGTATCCTGCTGCGTTTTGGTAGTGAGTGCATTTGTTTATATGCCAAATTTCTAGGCGTTGGTATGACGAAAAATGCCCTTCTCAAGCAAGGATGCCTAGAGCGCTGTTTTGGCTTTGCGGAACTGGGCATCTGTCGCCTCGCAATCATGCGATTTTGGGGCTAAAGCCCTGTTGACAGGACAGAAAACCCAATACAACCTCGAAAAATGCCTACAGTGCGCTCATTTACACCTAATGCATAAAAGAACTGGGGAAACTGGACAGTACTGCCGAAAAAATGCCAAAATTTGGAACAGAGCCCATAAGAACAAGTTTCGCTTGAGAGTGACTAGGATTTTCGCTTCAGAGTTTGTTCATGGCGTTCGTTGGAAATGCACCTTCACCATGGGACATTCCACTGGCAACGTTGTTGTCCAAACCTAATGTACAGTCCTTGTCGGAAAGAAAGACGGATTGCGCCTGCGGTTTCATAGCGTCGCGGCTGCGTAATCGCGGCGGGATCTACTCGCCGCCCTCACTTGGAGCATGCTTTTTCTGCATCCCTTGTCCAGGAATCCCGCCGCGATTTTGCGGTCACTGAATCCGTCCATCTTCTTGGGGTGTGGAGCGTTATACCAGGAGAGGGCGGAGCGACCAAGCTTTGCGATTGGTCAATTCACACCAACGGCCAATCGCGGAGCTCGGCCCTGCCACCCTTCACCGATATAACGCCGCTCACCCTCTTCTTGAGAAGGACTGTATAAGTTCTAACCACAGAGCAGAAATAACTGAAATTGAAACAAACAGATTAATCTGAAATCGCAAATATTGGCCAAAGTGGCTATGCGGATCCAGAAATGTGTTAGCCTGCTCATCTTTTATGGGCTCCCTCTGCATCTGACAGCATATGCAATTTCGCATTCACACACATGCGACCTCAATTTCCTATTTTTTACTGCTCGGAAGTGTCGATTGCGCCAGGTCCTGAAGACTGGAATTTGCATAGCTCTCTCCATTACCATTTCAACCGACCACGGGGCGTGAAGCAGAGCCATATTCTTGACAGATATCTTTTTTTCAGCTTTTAGCTTCCTTCTTAGTTTTTCACTAGCTCAGAAATCCTCCTGGAACTCTTGCCATTACATATAATCTGTTCGTTTCGCGTAGAAAGGGCAATGCACGTTGGTGCTCGTGCGTCCCAAGTCAACTTTTTTTTTCGGCTGCCCATCATTTTCTCACGTATATAGTGCAATCTGCACATTACGTCGAACAGCTGAGGTTTAGGAAGATTTTCTTTAAAAAAATTCTCGGAATGAAGCCACCAGAAAGTGCTATTGGCGCTGGAGAAAAACATTCCGAGGATGGAGCTTATTTCAAGGCGCATTTCTGTTGAATTAACAACTCTAACATTGAAAGAAAAGATCGAAGTAAAACGGGAACGAAAGGAAAAGTTACAGCATCTTTCTTTAATGCCTCATCAGGGAAAAATTACCTTATAACAGGATTTTTCTCATTGTTCATTACCAAGGACTCTAATTGTAGATCAAGAAATTCTGGATCGAAAAATCAGTGTTGGTGCAAGATTTTCAGACCAACCTATAGGAACACATGTAGTTTCCACCAACTGCATGGAGTGAGAAAACCGCGATTGACATGGGAAGCACATCATCTTGCATGATGTTTGCACGATATTTGCATGACTCACATGTGTGCTTGTGACGAGAACCTGGTTGCAAATCCCGAATCGATTACGTTGTTCTAATTTACTAAAGAAGTAGTTCTCAAGTTCATCTTGAGTGCACCATTAACATCAATATCCATTACGTGATTAAATACTGTCACCGCAATGCGATTAGGTCCTGCACTTTCCTGTACTTCTGGAAGCAGCTTGAGTCAGCAACCCTCTCTCTTTTGGTTACTTCTGAGAACTACTGGTCCGGGCAATAAGTTCGTGTGGTTTTTTTTTTTTCACCTTAATTTTTTTTATTGGGAACCAAACTTTGATTGCATATCAGAAACCACTTTGTAGCCTATGATTTACTCTTTGTATAGTCAACTCCAAATGTCCGTAGACAAGAGTTGGGGCCGCGGCGCGGGTCTCTCGCTGTCTGCTGCACGGATTCAGTGTGGCATGCAGGGCAGAGACGCGGAGGAAAACCGCGCCGCGGTCCCAACTCTTGTCTACGGACATTTGGAGTTGACTATAAATGCTCTAACCGATTTGTAACAATCAGAAAATTTATGAGGTGAACCGCCTCTGAAGGGTGTGGCTGCCATCCCCTTCGCTCGACCGGTTCCGTGCCCTTGTTCTTCCCTGTAACATGTTCTATTCTACTGAAAAACAAACCGTTTACACTGTTCAAAGAAATTGTCTGTGATTTAGACTGCCTTTCTCGAGGTACGGTAGTCGAGGGGAAATCAGATGGAAATGTAACGTGCAAGAACATGTTAACATATGCAGTACCCAACTAATTAAAGAGGCAGAACTTGTGCGCAAGTTGCAGGTTTATGAACCAAACTCAACTATTTTCGGTTTCGAAGCAGTCTACGATATTACCCACTGGGTACTATTTTAGTACTTGACCCCATCCTTCTGCCTTCCAAATCACCTGCTATTTTATTTCTATGAAGTTGCATGCACCAATGATATCACTCAGTGGCCGCATACATCGTTACGCTACCCAAGGTGAATGTGTTAACGCCCACAAATCCACCACCGTTAATAAGGAAGTCAATGCGCTTACCCTGGGTAATCTCAGTGGCGCATCTAGGCACAGGATAAACGTGGTAACACACCCCAAGCTAAGCCATCGTTAACAGGGGTGTCAACACGTTTACCTTTGGTAATCTCAACTACTCATCCAAAGCTTGGACCTTGATGCATCATTTAGATCATCCTGGGAAAATTTGTTGGCGTCCGTGTATTTTCGCAGGGTGTTAACACGTTTACCCTGGGTAATCTCAATGATGGATGCGGCCTCTGTACGAGTTGGAAGAATTTACCTGTTTACCCATGTTAACTATGGGTAGAAAGGTGGCCACAGCCCCGTGATGACCAGTAAAAGTGAAAATAAGGAGTGACTAATAGTTTGAAGAAAACAATAACGAAAAGGAAAGTGGAAATGGAAAGCTGGGTCAAGGAGGGGAATTAGAATAATAGCTCCTGATGGGCTTACAGGTACATTTCGAGGAAGAGAAAGGAGGGCTGGCGGGTGCTTTCCGAGGAACAAATCCCGAGGAAAAAATGGCTGCTATACAACAAAGTAGGTCACCCTGGATCTCTTCCAGCAATTTTCATACCTAATGTTTTTTGAACTACTTTCTGCCATAATCTGTGTGAGAACTTGTTTTAGTTGGCATCTTTTTTTCATAATTTTTGCTTGTCTTTCTCCATTTCCTTTTCATCCCGTCAATTAATGACTGGAAACAATAAATAAAATTCCGAACGTGTTTCATTTTTTGTACAGGGTGGAGTAAAAATACGGTGACAACGCGTTTTTTTTTTGAAGAAGCGTGTCCTGCCCTGAAGTCAAACTCAACTCGGAGGTTGTTTTGAGGCGTTCTACTAGAACGGTACTACCAGCGCATACGTCTGAGGCCGCATGCATCACTGAGATTACCCAAGGTAAACCTGTGAACACCATACAAATTTACCCATCGCTAACACGACCGTCAACAAGTTTACCCCGGGTAATCTCAGTGATGCATCCAGGCCCTGGTTCATGGCTGGGGAAACAATACGTTTTAGGACCTGCTGAGTTTGTCGTGTGGATATTTACAATCAATTGGGTTAGTATCTTAATGTTGATTGTGGTGTGGAAAGATATACATACATACATTATTCAAATAAAAAAATTTAAATTAAAGAATGTAATCCTATTTGCCCGTTTCGTTCCCTAATCCATGTACGGGTAAATAGGGTAAGTAATCAAGGTCCTCCCAGGAACTTGTCAGTACGGCGTATTTCATGAAATGAAAAAGAGGGAAATTTACGCAACCTCCTTAGTGTTATCCTATAGAAATACAGAATTTTCGAAAAAGTAGCTTGAAATACAAAGGTCAATTTGACCCCTACCACTTGCGCGCTGCGGTTCGTGACTTCATTGAATGTCTCAGGGTCTGATTTCTAGCGAATGGAGGGCATTCCTGGACATTGTCTGGATTTTTAGTCGTTGGGAGGCAATGTGCATATGACAACGCTCCAAATTACAACGAAATTCATTTTCTAGCTGCCTTTTTCTTTGTTGCCGCATTTATGACCCACCCTGTACACTGCGTGGATCTGGATGGTGTCCACACGTTTTTGATTCCCCACAAATGCATTTGATTATTCACGACTTCAGATGTAGCGTGAATTCTGGGACATTTTTTACAGTTGTTGTAGTCGCTTATTGTTAGAAAATGAGGTCATGTGATAAATACTGATGGAGGAATCCTATTATAAAATTAAACGGCATTCCCTCTCCAGGGGTGTGACGGCTCTTTAATCATAATTTTAATAGTGTGCTCACGCATGAGTTCTCGCCTCGGACTTCGCGTGCACTTTACGCCGAGGCGTTTGCTCGGCGATTTATGGGCTGTCAGAGTACACCTTGAGCGATTCGCAGCCGGCGTTTTTCTCTCTTTCTCCCAGGAGGTGGACCATCTGCCACTACTTTTTTTTCGGCCAACAACGAAAAAAATCCCGATTTTTTATCAGTATTACGAGCTATCTCTGTCAAGAAGAATGGGTGGACGGAAGTGCAATTTTTTGTGGTCGATTTTTTTTACAACGGAAAAATTGCACTTTTTTATCAGGAATATCTAGCACTTTTCCCACATTCGAGGTTTTTTTCTCTAGTATTTACGTTTTTCGATAGAAAACTATTGATTAAATAAGTCACTAAACTTAATGAAAGAGGAGGGGGACAGGCGGAGTCATGTCTGTGCCACCATATCCTATCGGAATAAAATCTAGAAAATCTGGAAAATATCCGGTATAACACCCGTCACGTTCGTCATTTCCCCGTCAACACACCAAACCATCGGATTTATTGATTTTTACCGGCAATTCTCGGCCAATTTCAAGCCGATATCGACGCCAATGCACTCTGGATCTGTTGGCAAGATCGTCCGGGTCCGCCAACCAGAAATTTCCGTCCCTGCCTTCCACGGAATCGTCGTTCCGATATTTTCCTTATTCTTACCTCCTCTTTATCCTTTGGTAGATTGTGATAGCAAGAGATTCCCACTAATACCCGCTGTACACCTATTTACCTTAGATAAAGTCTTGCATCTTGGAAATCTTGTAATTAACTTCAAAGATAAGAAATTTCCTCTGAGCCCCCTTCTAGAACAAAGTTCATTTCTGACCGTCAGAAACCCGCGAAAGGAAGGAAAATGAGATCCTGTTCGCTAAACCAAACAAAAACCCCCAAATTCTTAGATTCTTTTTCATAAAATTTGTACTTTTAGAACTGTAAATTTCTAGTCAGTGGTCGTTCCTGGAACCCCAAAGTCCGGACACCATAGGTCGCGCCCTCGCCCTCCACGGATTCCTCCTTCTGTCACAGACGCCTTCAGTGGACCTGCAAGTGTTCCACATTCGGACCGGCAAATGCATGAACAAACAGCCGCAAATGCATGTTTACCTCCAATCCTACACAACAATTAATCTGAACACGCGTACATTCAGGAAAATTGGCCCTGATTCCCCAATAGTGCTCATTTGCTAGATTTGTTTTCATTTTTGGATCAATTTTGTCACATATTTAAATTCATTTTTCAAATGGCTCTTCACTCTTTTCGTTTCCATCCTTGTTCATTTCCTCTGAATTATGTGTATCTCGGTTTCATCATTTTTTGTGATTCTTGATTTCATCTCTGGAAATTCAGAGCTCTGGACTAATGCCTTGATTATGTCGTTTCTTGAGTAATGATGTTCGGGAAACACCAATGGGCAATGCCCTTCCTTTCTTCCTTACCTCCTACAATTTTGATGGATCAAGTCGAAAAATTTCGGAAATTTCCTAATAGTAAGGAGGTTCCGCGTTCCGACGAACGGGTAAACAGAAACCTTCCCCATCATCGGCTGGGTAGGTCGGAAAGATCCCCGCTAGTGCTGCTAAAGCCCACATCACCTTCTATTCCACTTCATGACGTTACAACTGGTAGCATTATGATTCTCGAAAGTCAACGATTCGTGGGAGCTCATCCATAAAATAGGCTACACTTGAAAACTTACGACGGTGGACGCTGTAAGACAGCTTGCTGTAAAATTTTCGCCCAGCGTCACACATTGTTTTGACATTCTAAAGCCATGCTGCCGCGAAACCTGATCCCCCAGCCATCAGTGCCTTCCTCTCATCCACTTCAACACTTCCTTATCGCACGGATAAGTATGCTGAACACCAAGCTTTCAGCTTTCGTGTTTCACACCAACTTACTTTTCTTTGTTCTCTTCTCATAGCTCTATTCTATTCGTCTTTTTTCCATTCATTTATTATTTATTGCATTGTAATGATATTTCAATGCGATTTTCCGAGGGAGGATTAAAAGAGAAGCTAGAAGACAAGGTGAATTTTCAGGCTCTTTTTGCTCAGTTTCTCTTCATATATGTCTTTCTTCTCTAGACTATTGAGAAATCAACGGATAAACCTGCCTTCTACGCTACAACCGTTTTTTTTTCACCGAAACCATTTCATGTTTTAAAGCAGTGCCTCACTTCAGGATCGATTTTGAGTTTTCGACCTAGAAAGAATCTACAGGTGAAGCTGATCAAGGATGTATCTATACTTCCCTACAAAAGTACTTCGAAACCCTTTTTTGAACCTGTTGTTTGTGGAGAATTTGATTTCCCTGCACTGCGACATCTGCCACAAGGAGTTGCGCTCGTTATGCGCGCCAGCGATCGATACCACCTCTGCCATGGCGAGCGCAACGCCGTCACGTAGCTGTCTTAATATGAATATTTCAAACTCTCCAAAAATATAAGTTTCAAAAAAGGGGTTTTCGGCGCTTTTCTAAGGTAATATTTATACCGTTGTGATCAGCATTGTCTGCAGATCCTTCTGGAATCGAAATCTGGAAATTAGTAAATAAAAAAATAAACAATTAAATAAAAATAAAATTGATCTTAAGGTGAGACAATGCTTTTCCGTAAGCTGTTACGCTTTTAAATTGTTATGATAATCTAGTACTACAGGTATACTAATCACTTTGAAGGCGAAGAGTGAAGCAGTGAGAGTTACCCACTTATTCCACCTCCTCTCCACCGTCCTATCCACACCCCCCCCCTTCAGTAATAATTCATTCAAGCTTAAAAGAACTGCGACGTTGTTCCGTCTCTGAATTTCTATAGAATGTTTCTATAGAATGTGGTGACTGATAAACTGGTTGTTTCTGGAAATTTCCCGTGATATATATTTTCTCCTATTCTAGTTTCCATAAGTTTAATTTCAAAGAATCGTGTTGAGGCGATCGTTTACTTGTATTTCTTTTCTATGCTCTATCAGTTCAAGTTCAAAAATAGAATAGATGTGGTCACTGAAAGAGAAACATTCGAAATTCCAGAACCAGTTTATGAACCATCACTCTCCACCTCGTTGAGTTTCCTCAACATCAGAGGGATGCGCCTGAGGCGGCAGACCAACTAGCAAAGGCTCGCGAATGAGTTTGCTCAGCTGCTTTATTGCCGGCCTGCGAAATCCGCCAGCCGTTGGCGCGAAGGTCACCGCCAAGTGCCGGTTGTCCACGAAGCGCTCCGCCAATGTTCATTGCTCTCCTCGCCCACCGTTGCTGTTTCCGTTGGGGAATACGGTCGAGTTTTCTCGAAATGGTCTGCCTCGTCGCTCCGGCGCTCCCCGCGAGAGTGCATCTCCATGGAATGGAGTTATCTCACGATGGCGCACTTGTTTCTCCTGCCCCACGCCCCGCTGCCATCTCGTTTCGTTCGCCTCATTTCACGCTTCGCAGCTCCTCCGCTGCCATTATCCACGTCGAATACGTCGTTTCCTTGCCGAGACTCCCAATCATAGCTTTTATTTCAGGGAACGGGTCATCCATTGCGCAGATCCCAGGCATGGCCGAAGAGGCGAAGGAAGAGTTTCTGGAATTCGAGACGGTTCGTTCTTGCCAACATTATGATCTTTGTACTGTGGTGGTTTCTCAGACAAGACTTTCGTTTGCTTATTTTCCTTGGAAATTTTTTGTCATGAAAAGTTATAAAAAAATTTTTTGATCTCACTTTGTGCAAATTCGAACACAGGTCGCGTTTATAATTGAGGTTACCCAGGATAGAAGCGTTTAAAGCACCCAGGGCGTGGATGCCTCATTTAGATTACCCAGGGTAAAATTTAGACGTCTTGACCCATGTTACCAAGGGGCAAATCGGTGTGGTATTAACACATCTACCATGGGTTATCTCAATGATGCATTCAAGGGCAGAATCGGCTAGATTTTATGGTAAAGTTAGAGAGTCCTAAGATTCTGCACGTTTCTGACGAGGTTCTCGTTCGTTTCCTGCGAGGATTTTTTTCTCATTTTTTTCATTCGGTTTTGTAACATCTTCCAGAAGAACATTTGAGTTGACTGTGAACACTTCCTGCCTTTTCATCTAATTCTCCCACCGGAGCAGTTAATTTTTTCTGAGTTGTGCCTTTCTCAAGAGAACGAACGGAAGGAAAAAAGTTTTTTAATCTCTCAGATTTCGTTTTTTTCTTTCCTGACATGTAAAAAGGAGTTTCCAAGATGTTGGAGTGCCGATGCAAACTTAATTTATGGAGGTACTACCCCAAATAGAGCCGTAAATAATGCTGACCTAGTTATTGACGTAATATGTACCATTTCCAGTCCTTGTCAAAATTATAAGGAATTTCGACAGCGTGCTACATTGAGTTTCACCGTTTTTAAGCACACTTATGTTACAAGAGACCTATTATCACAACATCTCGGATATTACTGAGAATCTTGAAGATAATTAGATTTGTTTCCCTCATTTCTTGTGATGTCTAACAGAAATCGACAGAATTCAAGCGATATTCGTTACCCTAAGGGTGTACAGCCTCCCAGCTATATCCAAGGCGGAACTGACCGAGAGAATGAAGCAACAAGTTAAAGTTGTATGGTCATGCGTAGATGAAGAGTGTTCTTTTCTGTGACTCGTTTTTACTACTATTCTAATACTTCTGCGATTATGCCCCTGCTATGATGTGAAAAATAACTTGCTGTAATCATTTTCCCTGTATCGTAAGGAGCTAAGAATGAGCGCTAAACTAATCTTTGTTATATACGGCGAAGCATGTTAGTAAACTATACAACTCGATAGAAAAAAACGCTGAATAGAACAGTATAATTATTACTGATAGAAAATTACCACGGGACAGCTGTAACAAAAAAATGAATATATCAGGAAACTCTGAGGTTTTCTTCTCATAGATATCTGTCCATAGTCTTATGCATGCAACATATTTCCTCGAATGTAATTTGAAAGGGCGTGTCACACCTTGCTCTAACTGTAAACTCCATATCTACAGCGAACTGATTCAAAAAATATTTGATCCTGATCTAACATGTCAGATGTCGCGATAGTTTACAGCGACGCTACATCACAACGCATGCGTTGCGGTTGGATTGATATTATAGAGCGACATACAACGACAGTAAAACCTACAACACTGAAAGCTCTACATTAGGGATATGCGTTATTAACACGATGAATTAGCGCATTAACGGCAAATTGGCAGATTTCCCGTTGATTTCATAGCAACGTTTCGAGTTTGCAGCAGAATGAATATATTTTAAACCCTACGACCTATCCTTCGTAACCTCTAATCTATTTAACCCATTAACGAGGGCGCGGCTCAGCGGTGAGCTGCACCTACTTTCGCATGGTTCAGTTTGATAAGCCATTAACCCTCAATAATTTTTGCGGTTTCATTAGGTGCTAATGTAATAATACTGGTAGGTCAGTATGATTATAAAAATCCATGTTGGAATTCCGACAAAAATTCCAACGCAGAGACCTGGGAACATATGAAGACCCGCGAAGAGCAGCGCAGTCGTCACTGGGTTAAGAATGCCCCTATTAGGGTACTCCGTACTCCTCCCCTTCTGTGGCTTGAGGACTATTTTCATGGGCTTTCTCGTAGTCTGCTTGGCAAATTTGGCAGACAAACGCTAACGCCGCCCTAAAACAAACATTGCTCCAACATCTACTTGGGTTACATTCCGATAGATGGCAGTAGTCCTATGCGGTCCTCTTGCCAGCACATTCGTTGTTAGTACATTGATCGTAGATTTTTTGCGGAACGACTAGGTTCATCCTGCTTATTCATTTGTCCAGACTCTCTTTCTTAGTGATATTTCTGGACAATGTTTTGCACGTCTTCACTATATAGCACGCCTTCATGAGCAGGTTCAGCTGCTGTGCGTAATAACAACGATAATCTCCTGTACACAGACCACGCCATAGAAAATCTCGCAGCCACAAATTACTCACAGCGTAAACAAAATGCAAATTATCACTTGGCAAAAACAACCGTTAGCCTCGTACAGAGAGCAGCAGGGATTGGCAAATCCATGAATTAAGGATAGATCAAGGCTCTGAAAATTTTTCGGGAAAGTAAAGGTCGTAGCGGTGAGGTTACAGTTTATTTCAGACGCGACGATAGTTGGGTATCCGTGCTGATACACTGCTTTTCTCTTCCTCCTCACCAACTGCAGCACACTTTCTCGAGTTCTTTATCTCTCTGCTGTCTTCCCAACTACATGTATGCAAGGAAAAGCACTAGTTTCTCCATATACATTTAGGATCGGGAAAAATGTCAAAATTTTAGCAGCGTTGTCTCTTTCATTTGGGCTTATTTGTTTGTTCATTTATTTGTTTCTTATTTATTTATTTATTTATTTATTTATTTATTTATTTATTTATTTATTTATTTATTTATTCATTTATTTACTAACTTGATGCTCAATATTCCTGTAGCTATTACTGATAGATACCAGCAGGGCTGGGATTCATGAAACGTTAACCACGCAAACCAACGATGGTTAGCGTGGATGGTCCTGCACAGACTACGCAGCTAGAGGAGACCCAGGATGCGAAAGATGGTTTGCTGGCCTGGGTTTGCTTGGTTATGCGTTCATGAATCATAGCCCAGACCACAGAAAGAGTCGAGGGTCGTGCTGACCCAGGACCAGCCACTAACATTTACACTTGTCAGGGTTTGGATCCACTATTGAGAGGTAAAAGTGTTTACGCTTTCGTTAACTGTGAGCAATTTTGTGGAATCTCAACATCTTTACCCTGGGTAATCTCATTTATGCATGCGGCTCCAGATTACCCGAGAAAAACCACTAAAACATGCCTTCTGGCGGATTTATACTTACTCTATTCATTACCACATTGGCCCAAGAACCGTGTTTAACTCGAGAACTGAGGGAGTGTCTTCGTACAGAAATTGGATAGACATTCTATTGTGATTTGGACGAGGAGATATTTACTTATATACCAATTACTCACTAATTACTTGTTAGTTTAGTTATAGTAAATTTGCAGGCCATGCGGGACTTCTCCACGATGTTCCCGTCGATCTCGCAAGCTGAGATCGAACGGGTGCTGAGGGCAAACGACGGCGACGTGGCTAGGACCGTCGACGACCTGCTGCTCATCTCGCTGGAGGTACGCACATTCAAGTGGTTACCATTCTAAGAAGCACTTTTTATAAAAATCGGAGTACTGTAGCTACTGTATTTCCCATGTATATACTTATATACTGTAGTTCCTATATTAGGAATTTGTTGTAAAGGAATTCGTACATTTTTCATCTAATTCCTTTCTTATTTCACTTTTTTGCCCTTCAAATGATGGCGCCTTCTAAACAAGAAGTCTCATTCGAAAGGGTGTGAACTAATACAGATTTCAACGTAATGGAACGATATCGACTGAGTTCAGATGGTTCAACCAAATACCTGCCTATTGGGATTACCTAGGGTAAATGTGTTGACGCCCCATTAACAGTAGGTAAATCTGTGTGGTGTTTGCATGTTCACCCTGGTAACCTCATTGATGCATTTAGCCCCTGGAGCTCTTCCGTCCACGCTCTATTACCTACCATGTACTGCTACTGAATTGATGAAACCATGACAACATAAATCATACAGCTTGCAATACTTCGGCCTAGATTTGTACCCCTCTTTCTTTGCTTCATCGTAGAAGTCTCCGGTACTGCATAAATTGAGTAACCTTACCCTGGGTAACCTTAGTGATACATGCGGCCGTGAAGCATCAGAAAGAACCCATTAGATCTTTAAGTACAAAATGACCTTTTTGGAACGGAGAACTCTTCAAAATTGCACGAACAGGACCCATATAATCAATCCAAATATGGCATGTAGGTCGAATCCCTGAAAAGGTTCTTGATTCGTTGCCGCAAAACCCTAATGGCCATGTTTTAAGCCAACGATTTCTTTCCTTCATGTTGTAGTTTAACCAGTAACATTATTTCGAATCATCAATTTCATTAATATTATTATTATCATTCAATAAGTTAAATTTGATAGGAAAGTAAGAGTACTCCCTTTTCAAAGCTCCCTTTTCAGGCGACACAAATTTCCACGCCAGCTTCAACATCCTGTCGAAGCCAGAGCGCACCTTCTGCTGCCAAGGTGAGTCCATCGCTCGGTGTGGGCGGAAGAAGCTTGAAATACTTTGTATTGAGCTAAGGGACCACTCATTGGTGTAAAAGCAACAGAATTATTTGCAGGCAGTGCATTTCGCGTCTTCCGCTCGTCGATCAGCTGACGATGCATCGCCTTCGATGAGGCCTGGGAAGATCCTGAGGTAATTTCGCGCTTATTCTTGAGCTGATACCGATAGCTACGAAGTGATTGGGCTAAATTCCTCTTCCTTCACACAAAAAATTCTGTTTTGACGCGAAGACGCGCCCGAACTCTCTCTCTCTCCCCCCCTTCCTCTTTTTTCTCTCTCTTCCTTTCTTTCTCTCTGCTTCTCTCTCTCTCTCTCTCTCTCTCTCTCTCTCTCTCTCTTCGTTTCCCTCTTTATGGATAACTACAGGTTATGTTGGTCCATGAGTCTTGCACTAACATCTAACTTCCGATCGAAGCTTTCTGATTGGCCATTTGTTTGAATTGACCAGTCACGTAGCTTGAACGCGCCGCCCTCTACTGGTACAAGGTCCCATATCCAACTGCGCAGCCAGAAAAAAAAACATATTGTTTTGAAAAAAACAAAACATATTGCAATTTTAGAATGTATAATATTAATATTTCGAGCAGACTGTTAGCCCCTTTTTCATGTTCTCTTAGGAGTTACAGTCTTGAGCAATCTCATCGCTCATGCCCTCAATAACAGGACTCAATGCCTTGAACATCCATGAACACTCAACACTGTCGCCAGCATCCTGCTCCTCGTGACGCTGCTCACAAGGTTCCAGGATCAATTCCCATCACGTTTCTCTGCACCCTTGTTGCTTCAAGGGATGGCTGACAAGTGCACAGGTGCTTGTGTCGGCAGTCAAAACATGTTGTTAATGCTGGCTGGCATCACGTATCCAGGGGAATACGCCGTTATCCCCAGTGAGAACAAATGGACGAGGAAGTGGATTGCGGATGTGAGGAAATGGATAAGGGATGGATATCCTGGTTGAGGAATCATTTCCCTTTGTTTTCTGGAATTTCGGCATTCAGACGGCCCAATTTTTCAATTGCTCCTGAAGTGCTTACGAAAATTAACCTGAAGGAAGTATAACCGAGGTGCGCTGGATTTTTCAGCACAATTCACGCTTCAGCTCCCATGTCCGACGTTGACAATGAAGTTCGGGATAGTGGTTGAGTCATGGATGATATTTTTATGCTCTACATTGAGCTACTATCGAAACACTTGTTCTTTGTTTTGTTTTTCTTTGCCTTGTGGAATTTATGAAAAAGGAATCTGTGCTAAAGACCATAAAATACACCCTTCTCGCAGCTACAACCTTTTAGGACAATTAAGATTCTTCACATTTTTTCAGTTACCATTTTCAGCATTTCTGTAAAAGGAAAGATCTTTCAGGGTTTCGCGACTGAGTGCCGACGAGGTGGCGAGGGAGCGTGCACGGATCGAGAAGTTGAAGAGGGAGAACGAACGACGGCTTGACGTCGTCTGCGATGAGAAAGAAGCCAGGTGAGAGCAGAATTTTTTCATGGGTATGTAATCACTTTCTGGAAAATACGAAGGAGGCGTCCATATGGCATCAATTTTCATTTCATTAATGTTTATGCTCAATTTTTCAACACATTTGTAACACATTATCAACTTTTTTTCCAAATTTAGCGTAAAAGATAAGTTGTAAGCGCAACAACCACATGGTACTTTTGTTCTGACATCATTACTCACTAGGCAAACCACGTTACTCACTAAACAAACTGGAAAACTGGAATTATTTGCACTCGAGATGTGGCAGCGTGAAATTTGCGATTGGTTACCTCCGGGAAAATTACATATCATCGTGAAGGTAATATGACGTTGGAATTGCCCTCAAAACATCGAATTCAATGATGAGCCAACTTATAGTCACCAGGGCTAACAGGGCTAGGTTCCATAAAGGCTTAACCGAGCAAAACCAAGTTATCGAAAGAATTTTGTCATCCCGTATAACTTGGCATTGTATCGTCCATGCCATAGCCAACAACGGTGTCTATCGTTGGTTCGCTTGGCTATGGTTCCTTGAATCTCAGCCCAGGTTAGTGACCGAGGTTTGTTGGAGCTTTCCAAATTTTTTTGATAAGAAGTTTAATGTAGAAAACCATCAATTTAACACTCTCCATTACTTCAACCTTATCCATGTAACAGTAAGTTGGTGCGTCATTGGTTTGAGAGAGCCTTTGGTGAAATAAGGGTTTGTATGACGTATTGATAGAGGGTTCCTTGTGGAAAATCCTCTGCAAGTTGATGCGTGCGTCTGACGTGCGAATGACGAACGCATCCAGAATTTCTCTTTCTTTGTAATTAGACAGTAAGCAATAATTCCTTGTGACAGATTACTACAAAACAAGACGTTGACAATCCTTCCCGTCAAAGGCGGACGCAGAAAGTGTGCGGGAGTGGGGGCGTGGGAAAAGAATAGGTGTCTTCGCCGTTTGGGGGACCCAGACGGAAAATTAAATTAATAAAAATATCGGTTTTAATAATAAGTAATAAATAATCAATATTCAATAATACTAATAATAAACAAATAAAAATAAACTAATACAAGATTTTTATTTGTATTGTAAGGTAATTTCAAGGATTTGGCTACCTATTCTCAGGGGGTGAGGTGGGGGTGGCGCCAAATTTTTGAAATTACTTTACAATAATTTCTTTTGGAATCTCACCCTCTACCTTCCTGGGTGAACTGGATTATTGGGCACCTTTGCCATTGCCTTTCAGGATTAATTAATAAGAATCTCGGTTTACTTATGATCTTTTCCAGACTGCTGGAAGACGAGCAACTGGCTCTGCTCATGCAAAACAAGGAGTTCATTCGCTGGCTTCGACGAGAACAATTTCGTGAGTGTAACTTCTCCTTCACGGACATCACATTCTGGAGCAGATCCCCATACTGACGTTCTCACCAGTCACAGAATAATTCACTCCAACAGTAGCTCGTGAACTGCACAGTGAAAGCCTCAGAGTTACCTCTACCATGCACATAAATCGCTACTAGTAAACCTATCTGCTCATTTTCCCTTGAATTAGTAAAGTTGATGAAGAAAACTCCATTTTCGAAAGAATATTATCCACTATTATCCACAATCTTTTCCGGAGAGCTGGGAGTGGCAGTAACTCAAAGGGGGAAATTTCCCATATCGCAAATCTCGAATATACTGCATCCCAACATATACCGTTACACTCACAATTTCCATTCCTAAAAACAACGTTGGTAGGTCTTAATAAAAACACCTCTCACTTTGAAATTTCTTAATACGCTTAGCCAAAAGCCACAATTCCTACTAACAAAGTACAGCCATATTCATTTCCAGCCTCCTACATGTCCTCTTCCTCGAATTCGGGAAAGTCTCAAAGGAAGCGAAGTTCGCATGGAAAAGATCACGGTGAGGATACGTCTACAAACTGCATATGAACGAGCTGACAGCTGCTCAACTGCCACATGACATTGACATAATTTCAGGCCCACGAGTCCCAGAAGGCCCTGTGGTTGATGAGCTCATCATCAACGCCGAGCCAGACCTGAAGGACAGGCTGAAAAATGTCAGCAAAGGTAAAATTTTCATGAGCACGTAGTAATTTTCCTATGAAAATAAGGTTCTCTCATCTAAGCAAAGAAATCCCAAAATCATGCTGTCCTGCTTCTTTTGCAGCCACAAAGCACAAACCATTTAGTAATAAGATATGAGATTTTATCCAATACCCGAATTATGGGACACGTCAGAACAAAAAACGGCCAGTGGAAAAACGGCAGTTTCCTACAACTCGCACTATAAACCTTCAAGCATTTTTCTCGCTAAAATTTTACGTAGCTCAGAACTCCTATAGCAAGTTGTCAGCACACCTTTGCCCCAAAACAAATTGCAGACAACCTTTTATCTATCAAATCGTCAACGAGTTTGACATCATTATGTCATCCGAAAACATGTTATCAACAAATCTTTTCTCCCATCAACTTGTCGACAAAAAAAAGACCAAAACAAGTTGTCAGCTACTTTCTCCCAAGAACAACTTGCCGACGAGCTTTTCCGTTGCAAATGCTATTCGGCAAGTTGTTAACGTTTTATTCCCAACAACATGTCGACAACGAAGAACTAAAACAAGAGATTGAATACTTCCCACCCGCGCTATACAGTACCGGCCTAAATTATATAGCCTTCTGAACTTTCCTCCATGACCTCTGTTAACGCAAAGCTCGGCTTGACGTAAAGCTTCAAAGTTCAAACTTTTAAATTCAACGAATGTTGAGTCTCTACAACTATCATAAAAATTTGAACTCCAAGGCTTCGCGTTAAGTCAAGATCTCCGTTAACAAAAGTTATGGAGGGATGTTGAAAAAGCTATATAATTTTGGCCGGTACTGTATGTATAAGATGCAAACACTGAGAACAACGGGACAGTGTGTGAGAACAACCAAAAGCAAGTTGCATACAAGCATTGGTGCCAACACCTTACACCAAGATACGACGAAAGCAAGTTGTCAGCAAGCTCAGAAGCGAGCGAATTTCAGAAGCGATAAGAAATTTGGTCGTCAAATGCTTATCAGTAACTTGTCCTGGGGGTTCTGAAAGGGTGATTATTTGAGCAGCCGCCCACGAATATTCGTTTTGCGTTGTCACTTCATTTTTGCACGGTTACGGTAGGTTACGGCAGGCGTACGGTAGATACGGCTTCTCCCGAATTCCCATCAGGTTTTGCAAAATGGAAGGGGTTACTTGTCGTTTTGCATGGCATTGCCTTTTATGCCGAATCGAATTTGGCTCTACAGTAAATCTACCATAAACCCAGAAGGAAGGGGGTCAGGATTCAAAACTTATGCGGTATTCATATTCAGCACTTCCGATACGCCAATCCCCCTCCTACAGTATCGTTTGAGAAATTCAAATCCTTAGCGAACCGATTTTGGTGGAATAGTGCCAAAAATTAAAAAAGAAAAAGCGACCACTAATTTGTGCAATCCCTCAAAAACTCCAAGTATTAAGTAAGGGAAAACATGAAAGACTCGATGAATATCCAAGCAAAAACACCAGCATTTAAAGCCAATACCAATCCGAACTGACACTGCTACAATTTCAGTCTCAAAGGAACGTCTACTGCAACTTGCCGCTCGTTTTCGACGAAGCAATGACGCCGCTCATCTTAATGCTTTCTAAATTTCATCTATATTTCGATGAAATGTATTCCATATCAATAAACATTTGGTTTTATGAATTTGTGGGCAATGCATTCACTTCTAAAGTAAGAAAGGAGAAAGGAATAATGAGATCTATACAAATTCATTTGCACCAACAAAAAACAAATGGAGACATTCCTATACTAGACACTTTGTTCAACTTGATGGTTCCTTTAATAAGTCTTTGGCATTGATTTCATTTATCCTTAGTACGGTCATCTCTTCGCTTAGCCCTGAAATAAACCACCTTTGGGCAAGCATTCCGGCCATATTTCCATGAATCTAGCGGAAGAAACTCACAATGTATCGCTTTAACGTGTCTGTGATTGTTTCGATCGTATCGCAATTCCGGATACGTGGTCGTCTTCTCCACTACCGTCGCCTCCACCGTCACCGAGTCAAGCAGGGGTCGTCCGAATACAGAGAATTTGCTGCCGCCTACCATTAGCACCTGAATAACGGCGATCAAAGCCATCAGAGCCAACAAATTTCTAAAATAGGCTGAGAAAAGAGCCTCATCTCAGATGTCTTTGTGATTTTTTTGCTCAGATGATACCCCCTCTGTAGAAAATGTAAACTACATATTTTTCGACAAGCAAGGGCAGTAACAGAACTAAGCCGAAAGGTTTCTAACAGAGTAAGACACGGTCGCTACAAACATTGAGCGCAGTCTACTGGTACGAACCAATATTGGTTGATCTTTTGAAGAACCGTTAACTTTTTCAGACATTTCACGAATACTAGTAGAAACAGCGTGTAGAGTGGATCTAGAAAATGTGAATACCTCAGACCGTTTGTTGGTCCGGTAATATTAATGTGAGGCGGGTTTGCGCAAGCGATAGAGCCTGCCAAAGCTGGCAATTCGTTCAGCCACATCAAACGGCTGTGTCCATGGCTTTCATTGCGCCGATAGGTGAGGATTCTTTATGGTCAATTTTCGCCCCTATGTACGAACATTTTTGCTTGGGAGAAGAAAGTTCAGAAATGCTGTCATCAGCTAGACAACGAGGGAATGTTCTGTCTTCTAAAGAAGGATGCACACCTCCAGCGCTGAGCAGATCGACAGGAATCATGCTTGTCCGCAAACCAGATTTCTAGAGGAAATCTTTCCAAACTGATTATCAACATTTACTTTCCCTCGATACCGTTACCTCTAGCAAGCTTATCACAAATGGGCATGATAGTGATAGCTAGAGGTAATGGGTGGGTATCACATGCAGACAATAATAACGATGTGAAAGGAGGGAAAGCCTTGTGGAAGTAGACCAAAGCCATTATAATGCCCCACATAATGCAGAAATCGTTGCAGAAGTTCTCCCTAGATATGAAGTTCGGGATAGATAGAGGATACCGAAAATCACAAATGGAAGTAATTAAAAGCTTCAGTAATAAAAAAAAACATTGTGAGAAATTACTGAAATTGTCCATACTTAGGAGATTCTCATCTCAATTTCGGTACACTCATTCCAAACGTGCACCTGCAATGTTCAAAACGCAAAAAAAAAACAGTTTTTTGAGCTCTGACAAGTGACGGCTTCTACGAGCAATCAATACTGAGAACATTGAACCACATGAGCTATTATGGACATGAGGACGATTTCAATAAGAACGTTGAATACAAAAAACACCTTCAAGGTGCCAACCTTTTCAAGTTTAATCCTCTCGCCGACAGCTAACGGCAGATTTCCCCTCAGAGCGATGAGATCATTCTGGCCAACTTTCCACTGTCGCCCATTCAAGTACACTACTGCGAACAGTCGATTAGCAAGATCAGCAACTTCGGACGCTATCGTTGAACATACCTTAACAATAAGAGCATTGTAGCGCAATATGAAACAGGTGCATATCCAAACACATATCCTTTAGGAATGAGATTCGTTGCTGTTTTAACTATCATCGGAATAACGTTTCTGTCTTGTTATGTCAACGAAAGCCACGATGCGCCCTTTAATGTGACTGATGATAGTAACATAACTGATGGGTTTTACCTAACACCATCCCTCAACAACAACTGCGCATCCCTTTTCTATTAGAGACTACTATTCATTACAATATGAAAGAAAACAATGACATGAAAAAGCAATTATCGCAAATCATAAAATGCAGTTCCTTAGCTGCAAATCCATGCTATCATAACTTTAACTGCATACATGGTCAAAGCTAACATACCCTAAATCCCTTTAAAAATGTCAGTAGAGTAAATGAAATGTAGCATTTAAAAGGGTTTGATAAGCAGCATAATACAGTGCGTTTCATGATTATAGGACACCCCCCGAATTTCCCACTCCCGACTTTTCCTCTGTCCATGGAATTTTCCCTCTAGTACCATTGTGTTCAGCACCTAAAATGACCTTGGTATCCAACTTTTGAGCTCACGGTCGCAACTCTGGTTTTTTTTAAATTTTATTTTTCTCTTTCCGCACACTTCGCGGTCATGACACACCTTCAGATCCTATCAAGTTTATTTGCCGCACAATCGAATTCACAGAATTTCGATAATTTGTGGAGCATCTATGGATCACACTGATTTCATACAGCCCGCTACTCCTGCTCCTTAGAAGGAATCTGAGCACATCTGCGTCGATTGACATCAAACATACAAGACTGCCTATCTCAGCTTCTCAGCCGTACACTGCTGACGGAGGTGCACTCAAAACTGGGTGACAAGGATTCACTGTAGTCCTACTTTAGAAATACAGTTAGCACTAGTCACAGGCTACTCCGTTGGCTTTGCTAGGTGGCGATCCAACTAGGCAACACTCGTCCGACATCGAGGTTTTCCCATATTTTCTTATCAAAACCCATGAATCGGTGGCCCAGAATGTCGGAAATTGCTCGCTGGCATTTTCAGATTTTTTGCACTGTTAGACCATGTTCCAGTCTCTTACTGGCCAGCTCGGCTTTTGCCGGGAAGTGAACCCAAAAATGCGTCAGCAACCTCGAAAAAATCCTTTTCCTCAAGGTCTTGACTGTCTTCCGTTATCACGTCAACGACTCTTCCATTTACCGTAAT